>JAQFYM010002992.1:0-20580 GCA_034694785.1 Agrenia bidenticulata | reverse complement strand
TCACTTAAAGCGTTTAGCATAATTTGTCTATGGATCAGTAGATTCTGCATATGGATCAACATAAAAAGACATGGATCCCTTAAGGTGTGTATGAATCTGAGCCGGATCACTTAATGCATCAGTACCTCAAAAATTTCGAAAGCGACAACAACCAACACCAAGTCTCAAATTGTTGTTACAATTTTTAATTTAAAAAAATAAATTTTCACTCCAACTCAAACTCCAAAGGAAAATTATTTTTATTAAGTGATATAAGTGAATTTGATCAGAAATTAAGCTTATTTGCAATATATGGGAAGCTAAAAGTACCTCCCCCTTTGATGAGTTGATTTTATATTCCCCCTGATTAAAATTTGCACTAAAATCAGAAGATTAATTTCCAGCAGGCTAATCCTGTATTTTAGCTTAATTGCGTCTAGATTGAACGTTCCTACTTCTTAGAATTAATCTAAACAACCTCAGCGACGCTTTCGATAATTAATTTATAAGTTTCATAAATCTTAATGTGTAATCCCACTATTCCCACTGCAATTGTCTCGTCATCAATCACTTACTCCACAAATTATACCTTCTGCCTTCTATCTTAAGCCTCTTCTCATAAATGTTTCATCGATCGATTCAAAGGACAGAGCAACATGATGTGACGGCGTACAACAAATTCAGAAGCAGAGTTGATTATTAATTAAGGAGAAATTTGAAGGATTTAATGAAGAATAAGTATCTGCAGAGAAGAAATGCAGTCTGTAGTAATATTTGAAGTAACTGTGTACAACAGGCCTCCTGCATTTCCATTCTTCCAAAAACCAGGAGAAGCTAAATTCTCGGAAACTCTTATCAGTGCGGCACACTGTTGCTTTTCAATTCGATTAGGCCCTTTGGTCCTCCTGTTGAGCGATGTCTTGGATCAATTCCAGCTCCAGCTTGTGCGCATTGCTCTTCCTAAACTTAGTTCTATGGACTATTTTGTGTACAACATCACGACTGCTGCACCTAAACATGAGCTTACAAATCTTGAGAGGTTTCTATTTTTTCATCTATAAAATTTGTTGAGTATTTTTACACAAAAATTCTTCCATTCCCCCCCCCCCCACGCATTCGACCGAAACCCACGGTTGACGGTCTTTATTCCCACTTCCCACATTGAATTACAAAGCTAAAGATATGTCGCCCGAAAATGGGTTTTAAGAAACTTACATATTTATTCAGCCAAGCTGAGAAAATGGGTAGGTGTGTTATCGTAGTTGTAGGTGTTTGATGAGTCCACCAAACTGAGAGAGAGGGAAGAACCCTTTGGGCTGGAGTGAAAGTGGCGATAGAGCCAAATGCTACAGAGCCATAAACACTTGCTCTGCTGATGTGGATGGCTATTGATGGAGGAGGCATCGCATGAAATCCTTTGTAAAGAACAAGTCCAACTTTTTGGGATAAATTGTTGAAAATGTTGAGATGGAAGGAAATATGCAAGAGTGGGTGACGATGCAGAGTAGTAGAAGAGATGGTAATACGGGGTGATGATGTGTGAATGATGGGCTTAGAAAAAGTGTATTGGAGTCCTGTCTATTTGTTTCCACAAGCATTTCCGCCTCCAAAAGATCTGGTCTGTTACTAAGCTCATCCCTGTGGTAGAATAAATAAACAAGCATTAACATTATTTCTTCTACTCAAGCACAAGTAATGCTACGTTGGGTAACCGCTGCTTTCTCTTATGTGGTTTATCCTGTGATAATGATGATGACGATAAATATGATACTCATGATAATTTATAGGATTCGGTACTCAATGTTTTTAAGTATTGATGATGGGAATGTGATACCTTTTCAAAGTTTAACAATTGTACAATGTTTCATTTCTAGAGAATACAGCTTTTGGTTTTCAACTGTATTCCGTGGTCTCGATTTGGTTTATTCAATAGAAATTATAAGCCCATCATAAGAAATTTACTAGCGAAAACAAACATTATTTTATAGAATCGATAGTTCTTTTAGTAACGTATGTAATGCTTCATCACTTATGAGCAGTTAGAAATGAATTGTACCTAAACTGTATGGAATCATCCTATTGTACTCTGTTACTATGAAATATACCCGAGATAGCATCCTTTAAAAAGAGAAAATAGAGAATTAAAATAAATTATACTATTTTTAAAGCTTACAAGAGCTGGCCAACTGGTAGGAAAAGGTACGAGTATCTAGGGCCTCATACTGACGTGTTCATAAATCCACGGAAATGTAAAAAACAAAGTTTTAAATTATTGACTGCTCACACCATAAATAGTATTGCTCTAAAACTTTTTCAGCAATCTTCAATAATTGATTTTAAAGTACGTATTTATCGTTCGTTCAAGTATTGAAAGTACCGATTGCATTTATACTTGCAAATCATGTATATTTTCCCAAGATAGGAGATATATACCAACACACCACGTCAATACAGTATTTATGAAAAGGTTGGCTTCTTCCTCCTTGTTTTGTTGCTTTTTAACTTAAATTAAATTTATGTTTAAACTCTTTGCATATTAACAGTTTTACCTACCTGTTGTTACATCCCAGCTTTTTATATTAGTAGATTAATAACCAGAAAGTGGAAAATCTTTTATCCTAATTTTCAAATACTTTGTGTCAATTAAATTCAATAGCTTCTGTATCGACAATATTGTAAATATTTTTTATGGAAATGCCACTGTAGTAAAAGCTAAAATAAACATACAACTAGTGGAGAAGTGGGCAAAGAACTATCAAATTCAGGTCCATTATCTCTCCACTCCAGAAATGGAGTTCCAATAAGTTGGAACAAACATTTGCAATTTGAATTCTGAAAGAGCCTTTATAATACACCCATCCTCGACCTCAAGCCTATTGCCACCGAATTTGCGAGGTTAGGAGTTGACTGTATTTTCAATATACAAAGTTGAACTTGCAATTGAGAGACAATGGATTAGACATAACGGAATTGAAATCTAGTGTTAACTTTTAAAGTAGACTCACCACCAAATGTTTATCTTTACCCTTTCACAAGAGTTTCCTTCAATTTGGGGATTGAGAGAGACAGCTTGAGGTTCCTGAACTATTCGTGAAGTGGAGGCTTGGAAGCTTTATGTTTCCCAGGATGTTATAACTTAACAGATGAACAGTATGGAGGACTTTATTGTACTGTGGAAGAGGGATTCGAATACTATTGGACACAAAAGACGTACAGGGTGAGCCTAATGTCTTTCCTCTTCAAAATTACCAACTAGAATTGTTGAATTTATAAACTCCGACTAGAAGATAGCTTCTAGTTCCGACGAGCCTTGAGAAGTCCTGGAACACGGTGTGAAGATTTTGTGTTTTCTGAAGAAGAAGTTTCCCTTTCTTTCCCTTATTTGATTTGACTTTCAGCCTTTGTTCTTGGTGAGACTGCAGGGAGTGATCAGATGAATAAATTCTGCCATCTAAACCCTCACATCACATTACTGATGATTTGTCTTACTTTTTCACTTAGACAACGTTATCCCTTTTCCACCACCAAACTGTCACAGCTTACTGAATAATAGCTCCCCAGCTAGCTCCAACATGCATATTTTGCTTTATCATTCTAGTTCAAAGTTTGGGAAACATGTTGGGCATACTAGAGACGCGTAGTGGAGCCTCTGACTTTGCCCATGCATTTTTCACATGTATATGGGAGATTTACTTGAAAACAGGTACAGTTTTACGGTTTCAGCTAGACTAACAAATCCTAGCAACGCTTTATCACAGTGATTATGATTTCCAACATTGCCGAGGGGCAATAAAATTAAAGTTACATAGATCCTGCCACTGAAGACAATGGGTTTCAATTAATTAGATGGAAGAAGCCGTTCGGGCTTTAAATCTACCAGTTCCCCATTGAATGTTTTAGTACTGCACTCAAGAGCTCTGTTTGTGGCTAGATAATAGAATTTAGTCATGACCCTCGTATTACCAAAAAGTGTTGGCGTGTGATGAAGCCATAGTATTAAATTCAGCACCCCATTCCCATTTTGGAGGTGCCAATCGGCTGATTAACAAATCTGATACAATCCAATCCAATGTAATCGGATGGGTGACAACGAATGTACAGATTTTCACGGGGACAATCACCAGCACAAAATAGCACAGCACACAGTTCCCCCACCAATGACTACCGTATCTGGTAATGAAGTTAATCTATCCACTAATGAGGTTAATCCATACTTGGAAGCAATTAACTTTTAGCCCCACTCTTCAATTTCACAAATGATGTGCAATTTCAATTCGCAATCAGAAAGTCAGAATCCCAAGCTCTGGTTCTCCAACAGTCTGTAGGTGATCATGATTGTGAAGATCATGATACAAAGGATATGTGATTGCGTCGAGGGGGCTGGCAACTGCTACATTCTACAACAACAGTTTGCCATTTTCCGAAGCACTCCCATAATCCATCATTATGGGGGGAAAGACTAGAATTAAAGAGAAAGATGTCTTGCCGGATGCCCACTTAAATGTATACTGAGGATTTGATATTTTATATAGCTTGGGTAGTCCAAGATTCCGGGGAGAAAAGAGCTATGCCGTCCTTACTTGATTTTCTAGACCTGAGGACGACAGGAGGAATTCCAGTTTTTTTGCGAGTTCCAGGCTATGTACTTTGTGAGCTGGCTTTCACAAATAGAATAGCAGCGAGAACCTGGTTTCCTAAAGGAGGGATTCTGTTTTGATGAAAATCCACCTCTTTCTCCAGTGGAGAAAGGCTCCACGCAGCCACCATCCCTGCCCGTCCTTGTTCAGCAGCCTAGCTCATGATGATATGATACCCCAAAATATACTTGTGCAGTCTAGGTTCACACTACTAGTTTAGCAGTAGAGACAGTTAGCAGTGGAACAGGAACTCGCCGTAGAACTGATGAGGGAAGTCAAATTACCGATCGACTTTTGAAATATTTTGGGCAATTCGAATAATGATGATATAAATATCCAGTTCTATGATATTAATTGGTGCTAGGGTTGAGGAGGCGGAAAATATTACTATCTCATTTTTGACGCGTTTCATTTTTGGGAAACCTGCTGTGCTGGCGTTATTCTTCTCGTTTGTTAAGTTTGAAGACAGGGACATTTTGACTTGAATGATGGCAGAGAGGTTTCTTTTATATTTCTATCTCGTTTCATATTTTTTTACTACTGAGTTCAAGGACAATTTTTATAATTATTTATTGAGGAAGGGATTTAAATATGCATGCACAAGTTCTCGAGTTCTTTATATTGCAATGAAACGTATCTTGATTCAGGCTCGGCTGAAGGGTGTTTTTTGAAGGGGTATTGCAAAATAATTATCTGCTCTCAAAGGCCTTTTTCTAGCGTTATTTTTATAAATGTTTTTCTTCCTGGGATTATCTTTGGAATTGTTGGAACTATGTTCCATTTACAATTCTAATTGGATAAGATGTATTATGATGTCAACATAATCATCATATTAATATGATTCAGTTTTTGGCGTTTGTACATCATCTTCTCATAAACCCTGCAACCGATTCTATTGACTGATAGCTCATTGGAAAGCTGATCATCCGGAGCACATTTTCATCTATATTTCGGGACCTTAGGTCAAACGGTTAATGATTCCAGCCATAAGGGGCCTGCTTAAATTCGAACGGAGTCCACGCAGCTACTACTGAACTAGGGCCTCGAGGTCGCGAAGCGACTCTGAGGCACTAGTTATAGTACATCGTCTGTGTGTATTAAAGTGGAATGAGAGAGTTATTTTAAAAGTACGAATGTTGGTAGTATTACTTGATAGCAATTTTCACTGTTTTATTCTATTAACAATCAATAACTCTATGAGAATCTTGATTCTTGCAAATATGATTATTTTATTTCAATTCAATCCACGTATGAACTCGATAAGCTAAATTCAGCCAATAATGCTGAACTGAAAATTAAGTTACCAATTTCTAGCACTGTATGGCAATGAGTTCATGAGCATATTCCGTCTGCCTAAGTAACCATAAAAACTAGTCATGATCGAGTTGGGCAATGGTTTTCTATGCCAGAAACAAATGGAGCATATTGTGTGAAAGATCTGAACTCTACTGCCGAGGACTTTCTCCCATCCTGTTCAGTTGGATCTTCACCAACTAGAAAGCTCTACGGAAATGATCACCGACGTGTGTAACATTCAGACAAATAATAATCGCCTCTCTTCTTCCTGAAAGCTCATTTTGATACTGATCTGCCTGATGTATTATGGCCATGAATCATATACATGTGGTACTGGTGGCATTTCTGTTGTTCATCCATACTTTGCTAATCAACCTCTTTCTCTTCTTATATCCTGAGTTCGTAAATTTCCTCAACATTTGTCTTAGTAATTATGATTTAATCTAACCCAAGCTGAAGAATAGGTTTAAACAATAAAAAAAATAGAGTTATTTATTCAAATACATTCAAGTTGGTAAATATGTAAATAACTGGTGACATTTATTTCTGAGATTGGGTCGTGACGGTGTTAGCAAAGATAAGCAAAACAATGGAGGCTAAAATATTCAAGCTACGATTCGATTGAAGATATTTTCAGAAATACTAATAATAGGAGTTCTGATGAAAACTGAAATACTCGAGACAGCTCTTCAACGCAGATAGATTGTTTGAGCAAAACTGCTGCTTAAATTGCTTTTCTGCTCTAAACATGCTTCAATTCCTCATGGGATGCCAACTGACAAGTTTATCTCACAATCAAACAACCTCGTAAAAGGAGAAAACAAGTTCCCCCTCTAACTTGCTTTGCTAATGGGAAATACCTGAAGCGTGTACTCTATGAAACGGAAAATAAACCATCTGTCAGGTGTTTAACGGCACAAACAACTTTACTAAAATTTTCTCTTTAATTAGTCCATCGAGACTAGATACTCAAGCCTCCGATTTTCAGTGGTCACTCTAGTTTGGTGGTCAGTTCAGCCACATTGGTCTTTGAGGAGAAACGAACCTTGAAAATCTAATAGAAATGTGTTCCACGCACTAACTTAAGCAGTAAAAAAACTGTCTAGAGAAAGCCCCAAAAATGAACCAACCGCAAAAGCATCATTAAAATTAAGTAAAACCACTCGTCTTGTCGTTAAACCATTATTTAATTGCAGAAGTCTCTTGGAGGAAAGCTGCTTAGAGAACCACATGTAAATTACTCAAGACGATATTGCATAGGGGCATACAGGTGACAAGAGAAAGCTAATAAAGTACAAATGTGATAAAAATACCTCGATTTCGAAAATTAAAACATGCGAAATAGAATACATAGTATTTTTTTTAACGGATTTCCGTAACAAAATCCTATTTTAACTCGTATGAAATAGGGTACTGGCAAGTGGAACTCTGATGAACCCGAAGTAGGGAGAGCTGGTAGACACGAAGTGGAAAACTTGAGCAGTGGAAAATTGATTTCTATCCTTACACATTCACATCTTCAAGAAATAATTACTTTTTCTCCAAAGGAAATCCTGCTTTGATTTCGTCCTCAAAACCCCGTACAGAGAGGTGAGCCCTTTCTCCACTCACGTACCTTACTTTTTCAGATGATAGAAAATGTTACAAAATGTAATCAGACTCGAATAGAAAAAAGTTTATTTGGTTACACCGATGAAAAAAAAGTTGGCTTACACAGCGAAAATAAAATTGCCTCTAGAATCTAGAATCTATTAAAACTAGAGTAACAGTCTGCAATTTAAAAAAACATTCTTGTAGCACAGTCAACAGTATCAAAGAAGGTATTCTAGTGGGGCTGTTAGACTTTTGGGATTTGTAACTAGTCTGCTGTAGTTGAAAATAAGACCAGAGTTTCCCCATGTTGGTATTACAATAAAAATATAATAGTAGAATAGTTTGTATAATAGTAGAATAGTAGTATTGCTAATGCATACCGCTCTATAGATGCAGTTGCTCCAGAGAGGCGGTGTTAAGTTTCTGAAAGGTGTATGCAAAAAACAGGCGATTGAGATACCAGGATCATGTTCATAGGTCGGAGAACCATCTGGTAATATGACTTTATGCTCACATAAATTAGTTTATGCATGTACTTTGTCCTCATTAAAGCAAATTCATCAAAAATTGATTGCTCCTTTTGCTCTGGGTATCTTAATATACAGTCTGTCGGAATATGCTCACGTGTGTCATCCAAGCGTCAGTCGAAATAGAAACAGGTAGACAAGGATGACATACTTATCGACCTACAAAGTCGGAGAAAGGAAGGAGATGCTTGAGCCGAATGTATTTACCGGTTACCTTGAAATCAGGGAGTGAACAAGATAACCCCTCAGTGGAGAAAATAGCTTCCAGCTCTGTTTAGTCTCTTAATCTGTCGTAGGCGTCTTTTGATATTCCCATCAACGCTTTAAACCTTAACAACCCATGATCCCTTGTTGGAATCTTGGAATCGGCGTCAATCATTTTAATTTAGGCTACTACCTTCGGAAAAATGCTAGTTCCATCCAGTGCCACGGCAATATCAACGAGAAGGTTGTTAATTTAGTAAAAACAAAACACACACATTGTAACAGCTTGATGAACTGCTGTATTGAATCCAGGTAGCCGGTTATTGAAGTCTCCCATCTTATCTTTACTATTCCTGTTCCAAGACTTATTCCAGTGAAAAACATTGTCTATAAAGTAAAACGGTTTGAATCTAAATGTGAGCTTTTAATAACTGACGTAGAATTTTACAATCTTTAAAATCTTGGAAAAAAACCAGAAATTTGAACCTATAGAGTTCGAACCAAGCCCATTACTACTAAAGACGTGGCTCAATTAGTTTCTCTCTTTGCAAGGAGTGTTTGAAAGGATTTCTATGCACTTTCTATTCCACCTGTTTGTACAAGAGAACGGAACAGAAATGATGTGAAATAGGATACCAAAATAATTTTCCAGTTGAACGAAACAGGATAGTGTGTTATAATCATGTCGTGCATTTTTTATTAAAAGTATCATTTTTATTCTTGCATGTTTCTCCAATGAAACTTGGACAAGATATAGAGTACCATGCAGGGTTCAACTACATTTATAGCTGGAGGGTTATTTTCTGTGTGCTTACTACCTTTATTTGCTCTCTAGGTTGTTTAGAAAAATTA
Organism: Agrenia bidenticulata; assembly: GCA_034694785.1. NCBI lineage: Eukaryota > Metazoa > Arthropoda > Collembola > Entomobryomorpha > Isotomidae > Agrenia > Agrenia bidenticulata. Next base: position 11,492 of record JAQFYM010002992.1, on the reverse strand, counting down.
CAATCTCGTTTCCCAAGACTTGGAGTAGAACGAGGAGAACAGTTTCTTATAAATGTAACAAAATATGAGCTGTGTAAACTCTTCTGCCCTTCAGAAATATGCGGTAAAGGTTGCTTTGGACTTTGATCGATATCATATTATTTTATAACTAGATTGTATCCAGTTCTATATTCTTCAGAAAATTGATGTAACCGTGAACAAGGAATTATCGTATACATTACCCAAATTCTAAATTTTATGCCAGCAGCCTCTTAGTGAAGATGAATGGTTAGTTCATGTACAGCTCATAACAATATCTGAACGTTGCCAAAAACAAAAACAAGAAGATCTTGTTCACAAATGCGATTACGTTTATTTGGGCTTAGATGAGGATAACCTGTGTTTCCCTTCATAAACTTGATAACTTACGATAGCAGTTTTTTAGCAGAGTGTTTGTCCAGAGAAACCTTAAAATTGTACATAGAACGCGTCGGACCAAAAAAGGTGCAAACTAAGTTTGGAAATGTGCCAAAGTTGCTGAAGCTTTCCCTTGTGGCCTTGGGGTCAGAAGAGTATGAATAAAACGCCTCACTTAAAATTCTAAAATTATCACACAAGACCCCCAAGTAAAAAATATATTAAAGCATAATTCAATTATTTAAAAAAAATTTTAGGTGAACAAGCCCAGATCTTTGGAGCCTGTATTACGATTTTTACAGAGCCGCTTTTATGTTTTCTAAACTAATACGGCAAATTTTTGTATAAATTAACTGACAACTTTTCCCTTTTTTACGATTTAAAACCAACAACTTATTTCAAATTAGATGAACTACTTTCTAAGCATATTATGTATATTTATTTTGAAGATCACGTTGCCCTCGGCTTGAATATTAAAAACAAGTTGTTATGCATCAGGTTGAAAAATTCAAATATTCTTACTAATTTAAATCATTACTTTCATCTGTTATTCCTTTCATGTTTACTATCATAGACAACTTAAATAAGTTAATCTAAATACAGCTCTCAATTACTATGCAAAATTTATTCATAATGTATTTGTAGTGAGACTTTTTGAATAACAAATCCTAAGCTAGTTCTTGTTCAACCCCAGTCACCAGCTCACCAGTATACCTTCCAGTCCAACTGTACCATTCATTGATGTTTTAAACTTCAACTTTGCCAAGATTCCCTAAATTAACATGTCCGGGAACTATTTACCCGACAAATAGATAATATACTCCATTGCAGTTCGATTAGTCTATACTATTCGAGTAGTCATATAATGCTTCATTTTCAACAAGTACGGCCCAATCCTGTCTCCAAGGTCAAAGGTTGAATGTTTAGACTACTTTCTCTTTTACAACTTTCTCTTTGCAATTGCTCCTGTACACAAGGCCGGGTAGTAGAACACAAAGCTAATATCACCTGCTACAAGGCCGGTGAAAGTAGTAGTGGTTTCTGCAAGAGCCGATTACCCAAGCAGTTGCATCAACTGCCATCTAAAGTGTCAGAAATGTAGACATATGTGGGTTTAGTCTATAAAAAAAAGTCTGGGAAACTACTTGGAAAATATAGAGAAAGTCTTAAAAATCTCGTGTTGACATAAATAACTCGTACACTTTTCGATTAAAGGTTCGAAAATGTATACATTATTGTCAGGTCTCTATCGACACTTGACTCAACACGATGAATATTTTGTTGTAATTTTAGGATTGGACAACGCAGGGAAAACGGTACGGGATTTAGATTTCTTTTTCTTTTGAGTATTTTGTTATTGGAATTAAAATTATTTATTTATTTATTTATTATTGATTATCTTTTAAGTGTAGACGTACTTGGATGCAGCAAAAGCTTCAATGGATAAGAACTACAGAAGATCTAATCCAAACCGTGCTACTTCCACTGTGGGCCTCAACGTAGGGAAAATAGAAACGGCTGGAATCTCAATTCAATTCTGGGATCTTGGGGGACAGACGGAACTTCAAACTCTTTGGGATAAGGTAAATCATAAATCTGAATTTTAAATGGGCTACAGGGTTTATAGACCTGAGATAATATTCGTTTGATGTGTGGTGACAAATGACGAAACGATGGTAGTTTCTGGCCACACGGGGTTGAAGTTCAATCAATAAGTTCATGGTTAATAGGTTGATCAGTTTGGTCATGCATGACCGGCTGTCACGGCAGGGGGAATTTAATTTAGGAGCTATATACTCCTCTTAATGTTAGCTTGACTCCGCCCCCTTTATCCCCAATGTTAATTAAATAAAGGAGTTTGGTGAACGTACGTGTAATTTGGGTATCACATTGTAACCTAAATAAAAAAAACAGCTATGCCAAGGCGAGTCTAATGTTAATTAAGAGACATACTCGTCAGGACATTGTCGCGAGGCATATTTGACGCTGTCGTAGACGTCCTGCTTGTGAATCATCCTTGAGCCATCATAACTAAAGGGGGTTAGAGAGAGAGGGATTGATTGATACCTTATGAAAGTTAAATAAAAGGGAGATTAAGTGTATTCCCTAATTTGTAAATTTATAGTACTATGCCGAATGTCACGGAGTGATCTATGTAATTGACTCACATGACCGGGAAAGGATAGAAGAGTCGAAAGAAGCATTTGGTAAGAACTGATAACTCTGATCTATTATAATATAGATGACTAGTGATATTGACTAACTAACATGAATATGATATTGATATTGTCCAGCTTCTACGCGGTTTTTCCGACTACTTCAGTCGAATTTCATTTTAATAAGTAAAAACCGCAAGGATAATTTATTTTCATTTCTGTAATTGTCCGTAGAATTGTAAATGGTCCGTGAAATCTTTTCATTTGTATTCTTATACGATTGACAGATAAAATGGTGCGGAATGAACATCTCTCAGGAGTTCCCCTGCTAGTTTTAGCAAACAAGCAAGACCTTCCAGACTGTATGGGAGTCCGTGAGGTAAAGCCCATTTTCAATCAAAGTGCCCATTTGATTGGATCTCGAGATTGTATGGTGATGCCTGTTTCAGCACTTACAGGGTGAGTTGAAGTTGAAAGTCTTACAAACAGCTATTTTCAATTTTGATCGGTTGAGTGAGGTGGCAGTTAGTTGGAGTTGAGGAAGCTTTTAGACACAATCTTTCAAATGACATGAGCAAAGTTCCCTTTATTGTACTTCTTGTTTGCCTTAAATTTACGCTTGTCTGCTTTTCAGTTTGATAGCGATCTAATCTTAGGTCTGAATTTTCTCATAAAGCACTTTATTTGCTTTTCAGTGCCTAGGGATAAAAGTCTAGTCTAATAGTGAAACTAGTGGAAGTAGAAACACATTATTCACCGCAGAGGGAATATGAAATAGAAATGAGCGATATTTACCCGGCTCCGGCGTCACTTTAATTGATAAACGATATTCAGTGGTTTTCATATACTATCGAGTTCGTGGATATTTGGGGTGATCAATTCGTTATGAAATATGGATTCAAGTCATGCGTAAATTTAGATAGTTAAACTTTAATTGTGCTTAACTTATCAATTAAACTAATTCAATAATTAAAGTTTAATATAGAGATTCGACATTTTCCTCCCAGACTTGTAAATGCTGATTAGGAACTCATAACGCAATAAATGAGGCTGTCTAATTCTGACCAATAACGGTTTAAAAAAAATTACTAGAAGCTTTTTAGTTGAAGTTTAGTTTGAGATTACTGATGCTTCAGACTGCCTTGAATCTCATAAGCCTGTGTGGGTTCATAGGAATCTCAACATTGCTCTTCGCCAATTTTGCTGCGTTTTGATTTGAAGGGTGCTTCTTGTTTTGTATGTCGCTTTGAACTCAAAAACTTCTTTGACCATACAATTTTCTTAATGATCTGAGAATAATTTTAGAAGTGTCATGAAATACTGATTACTTTTTGCAGAGAAGGAATATCTGAGGGACTCAACTGGTTGATTGATTGTTTAAAAAGAAGCTCCGACGTACGACCTCCGAAGTCTAATGAAAGTTAACGAAAATATATGTAAATATTATGTTTTTACTGTAAAGTCATTCCCAACGAACAAATCTATGCATATTTTGATAAGCAAATAAAGAAATAAGCATCTTAAACTAAATAGCAATAGTGTTTAATTTTTAATTATAATTGATGGATTCAGCGATTCAAATAGATATATGTAAACTGTTTAGAAGAATATATACATGTGACGGTATAATTTATTTCTCATTGAGGAAATTCCGTTTGAACTTGTGTACATGTTTTCGATTTAAAGGGTAAATAAGATAAGCATAAGGTTATGTGTCTTCTATCAGTTCTATCTTCAGATCAACTCTCGTGTAGATTAGAGCAACAAACTCCTAAATATGTCCTCGTTTCAATGCTGCAAGAAGCAAACTCAAATTAGTTATTTCAATAATCAAGAATTTTCTTTTGTCAGTTTAAAATGATTATAACCTAATAGGACACCAGTAAGATTCCACGTACAATTGGAAATTGTCCAGAAATTCAACGTGTAAACAGGAAGGCAAGTGTAGACAAGTCCCGTTGGTCACCATAGAAGAGTTGCAAAATCTATTCAATCCTAACATTTCACTGTCAAGGTGACTTTCATTTAAACTCCCGACACTTCGATTCAGAATCAATTGGCCTCTTTCAGTGTTAGGTACGTCTTGAGATGCTGCATTTTGTTCCAAGGCTAACCAAGTTATGTTACTAAGAGTTAAAGGCTGTCGAAATTCGTTAAGCATCCCAGGGCTGGATTTTAATAATGAGGATGGTATTCCGGATCTCGTATGAAGGTCGACTAAAGTGTAAATTTTTTTGGATTGAACTTTATTACCAGTAGCAGCATATTCTTTCAAATACTGGGGTTTTGGTAGTTCTTGGTAATTATTCGTTTCTGAAATTGCAACTGCAATTAATTTGGACATAACTGGTAGTGGATTCATATTCCCGAGATACAATTCCCAGTCTTGGTTCTCTTGTTCAGAATCTATTGGTACGTCCATTTCTTCTTCACGAATTGACTTGGTTCTCATTACCAGAGATGTATACGGGGTCACGAATCCATACTAGAATGTTTTAATGTTTAGGAAAATTATTTTTTTAAATCGTTTTTTTACATATTGTGTGAACGTATTAAACAAGCATGCATATAATTTTACTGAAGCATCACCTCCATGGCTAAGGTTATAATTCGTTCCTTCAATTCAGCCACACAATGATCTTGATGTTCGAGGAATTCATTATGTACAGATGGATGGTCGTCGACGCTATGTATCCAACATGATTTGTTACCACTAACATATGCAGCCTGCTCCTTCAAAAGATTTTTAATCGTAAGATAAACGTAGAGCTTCTCCATTGTTTTATCATCGAAATCCATTTCTTGAGGACATTTTCTGGTAACAGTACAATCCCGTATTTCACTTTGGTACAAAACCTTTCCAGTTCGGCCATTACCAGACACTAGAGCTGTCAAGGAACTAACATTGTCCACGGACTCCTGAACGTTTCGAACCAACTTCCCAACCACAAGTATTTCAGCCCCTTTGAAAATCATCGGATAGCCTGAATTCGTAACATTTGCTATGTTTAAGCCATGGATTTCAGAGGAGCTGTACTTGAAACTGAGATTAGTTAATATAGGGTTGGATATTTCCCCGTAGAAATCTGCCAATTGAAGACTACCTGCAGCATTCTCATACACTTTCCTTGCAAACGCATTGCTTCGAAGAGACATTTTCGTAAGAAATTCAAAGTCTGCAGACTTGCCAAAAGCAATGGAAAATATTGGAATAGCTGATTCGTAATTGAGAGACTTCACTGTGGTGAGAATGGCTCGTTTATCTACCGTCCCTGATGTAGGTTCCCCATCCGTAAAGAATAAGATAATGGATTGCACACCCGTTGGCACAGTTTGGGGTAAAACTTCTTGAAATCTTCTTAGAGGGGCAAATTTCTTTATGTTTTTTGAAGAGGATGAAACATTTTGGCAGATCTCTAAAGCTGTGGTCAAAGCTGCGTGGATGTTTGTAGATCCATGAGGTATTAAATTTTTTACAAAATCTCTAGCACTCTTTTTATATTGTTCTTCAGCAGGGAAAGGAAATAGAAAGAGACGTCTGTCCCCTCCGTAGTATGACCATGCCTTGGTTTCAAAATTATTGTTTTACATGTTGACTATTTTTTTCTTCTAAATTCAGTATTTAAAAAAATCAAAATCACCTCTACGTTATTGGAGAATGCAATTATATTGAAAAAATCTTCTTGTTTCAGCTCATCTATAATTTCTATCATTGCTGACTGCAACTGAGCTATTTTCTCTCCTTCCTACGATGATATGAGAGATTTTCAGTGTATGACTTTACGAGAATACAATTTAATAATTTCTTACCATTGAATCAGAAATATCTAGAACGAAGACCACGTGCTTTGCAATTGTTTCAATATCATTTGGGGAGAAGAAATGGACAAAGTACCCATTCCTGATCTGATCGGGACATCAAATAAAAACATTTTCAAGTTTTCTAAACTGCAGAAAAACATTTTTTGGATTTTTTCACAGCTTACCAAAACATAACCTGAGGACTTTTCATCTTGTAAGGAATAGGAAACGATGAATTCTTTATTAGGGTAGTCACAGAACCCCTCACTGTTTTCCAATTTATTGCTCCAGATGATTTTCGCATTCCTATCGAACTCCCTCCTTTGGATTGTAGAATCTAGATAATTTTTTGCGTGATTTTAAGATAGTCTTCAAATTCCAATTTTTACAATTAATTTGTGTTTGTATCTTATTACGGAATTGGCAGTGATATCCCGATCCGTCATCCGACGTTGGCAGATTTATCGAAGTTATTTTCTCCGTCTCCTCGATTGATACTTCTATTGTAAATGTTGTTTTGTTGCTTAACTGGAATTTTTATTTAAAACTGTGAAGTAAACATATTTATAACGTTGTAAAACATTCGAATTTAAATCCGTTGGGGTACCAACTTGCTCAGGAATTAGATGAATTTTGCTCTCGTACTTTCCAAGTGATCTTTGTACCCTCTCTTCGTATACCAAAAGAAACAGCACTGTTTTTTGGGCCCCGATAATAAAGTTTATTGAAACTTCATCAAAACTGTCGATTCTGGAGAAAATTTTAAGATAAGTTGAGGATTATTTTTATTATGAATAAGCTAGATTTTTAACTGACGATTGTTCGATCCTCCCCAGTGTAACAGTTCTGCCTTCCGATATAGCAAATTCATACAATTTTTTGGCATCGTCTGTACTGGTTATATTGGATTTTAATATTTCAGGCCCATCGTCAACTTTCCTATAAATATTGCGCCAGCATTGACTTTAGATACATATACATTACAATGGAAACATCAATTCGAAAAATAATATATATGCTTTACATTTCAAATTTTGAAATAAATGCTTCGTTTGGGATGCGCAGTTTAAATTTAAACTCATGAGATTTGAACGGATCGGGATTTACAATTGTTGGAATTATTCTTGTTCTTGCATATCGGAATCGAATTCTTGACTTAATAATAATGGACTTTATCTTCGGTGCATTTGCCTAGATTATTTAAAGTGAAAGCATGAAAAGAAAATCTTTCAAATGACATGAGATTATGCGTAACACTTAAGATAATATAAATTTCATAAAACAACCTTATCTGGTTTTTTTGTGCTGCCATAATCGTCGTCAAATGTTTCGATATCTTCTGGAAGACTATGGTTAGTTGGATGAACCAAACCAGCGTCCCATGAAGGCAATGAGTTGCTTTCTTTTAACACATACAAAATAAACAACAAGATCGAAGGGTTCAGAAAACTCTTAGCTAATAACTTGATTTCCATTTTTGCACGTTTCAGTTTTCTTATCAAAGAATCTTATTAGCTAATCGAGGCACTATAAATCACGGGAGGTGAGATTGGAATAGTCCCATCCATGTTCAGCAATATGTCACGAGTAATTGGCACGCTCTCATGGTCAAAACAAAACCCAAAGATCCAAAAAGCAAGATTTTAACAGCAAGCAAGAAATATTGAACAAAGGCTGTAAGACTCTTTTGACCCATAAATTATTGGAAAGGGTTTCAAACAAAGTGCAATTTGTATTGATACAATCCACTGTACTGATTGAGCATTGGGAGGTCAATGAAAAATACATGGCGTCTTTTATTGCTATAAACTAAATGATGATAACTTATAGATAACCTAAGCTAAACGGTCAGTCAACTCAAGTATCAAAACACGTTCCCAGTCCATTTCCTACTTCATTCTCCAGAGCAAACACGTTTACTATTTTGTCTTCAATGAATAATAATCGTAGATCATGACTCGTTTTCTTGATAGTTCCTCAGCAGTACAATCGTAACCTCTTAAAATCAAACATCTAATCACTGGGAAGGGAATCGAAATTTCCTTTAGGTTGCAATGTGATCAGAATTTCCTGCAGAAAGAGATATACTCCTGCTTCAGTGCCCTTACCATGTCTTAACTGCACAATGAAATAGTATAAAGAAAGTCAAAGTGTCAAAGTACATTCGATGTGGGTTGCTCATGAAAGGGGTTCCTACAATGTTCCTACATGGAATTCTGCATATTTTGTGCGTAGTTTACTGCCCGTGGTTCATCCTCTGCATTCTACCTTCAGAGTTGGTTCATTAAGTCCTCAGATAGCATATTTTACCTGGTTCCATTTTCTCGGGTTACTACTTTACTAGATACGTACTACGTAAAAGTACTAATTTTACTATCGTTGGGAAAATATAAAATGTTTTGTTTCGATGTGCGTCTTTTCTCCAGTAAAAGTTCGTCCAATCCGCCCTCATTAAAAAATTCATAACAATGCAGCCAACTAACTTAATATTGACGAAACCATTCCGAATATAGCAGATAAAAGTTATTTTATGTACCTACCTAGTGATGATATAGCCATAGTAAACGTACAATAGTCGATTCTGAAAAAATGTTCACTGGCATTTTTGTAGTAGTTTTTTAAGTGCAGCTCATTTGTCAAATTCTGGATTCAAACATAAATGTGACCTCTGCAGCAGGAAAAAAATATCTACCGTTTTAAAATATAGAGGTTTGACATTTTAATAAAAATTATTGGCGAAAATCTATTGAATAGTGCAATGTTATTATGATTTACTTAATGTTATATCTCGAAACAAAAACTGTAGGACGCATATTATAAGTATAGTACAAAACCCCTCTGCATATTCAATTAAGTAATGTAATTAATTTTATCATAATTATTCATCGTTATCAAACATTTTAACGTGCCACTTGTCTAAGACCAGTCTGAATTTGTACTGAACAATTGTATGGCAAGATAAATAAAGGCAAACAAACAAACAAACAAACAAACAAACAAACAAACGTGTTTTTTTGCTCTTTGACAAAAGACAAAAACATTGTAAAAGTAGAGACTCGAAGGGATAAACAAACCATCACAACTATCACAAATCCCAACTTCGATCGAAATTTTCGGATTTATTGGAGATTTTTGTTATTCATCGTCTAATTGTTCTTGAAGTCATAGATACAAAGTTAACAAGCGCATAAAAACCAAGATTTGCATAAAACAGCTCTAAATTTTAAATGTTCTTTTAAAAATCGTATTCGCCGATGCTTAGATAGAACACAGGATACAGGAAAAATGGATACCCGGCTTCTGTGGACTGTAATATGCATCTTGGCTACTCTTGCCTTCGTTTCACCCAAAGAACACATTAGGTAATGCCATGATAACCGGGCCCGGAATAGATTTACTCGAACTATCTAATTATGTAATATTAACTACTGTTTCATCCGAACGAATCATTGTATTAAAAGTTATGTTATTAGACGGCAAGTAAACTCAGATGTCAATAGAAGATTTACACCAGGAGCACACTCAAGATCAGAGGCCAATAACAATGGCCGACTTATTCGAGAAACTAGAGCACAACAAAACGCCCGTTTGACCCGAGAAACCAATTCCGATGATCCCCGCGTGACTTTAGGAGGGACTGGAATAGGACCAAGTTTTCGGAGCAAACGAGACGAAGTATATTTTAAATTGAACTGTTAGATAATTTTGTAAAACAATTCCTCTTCTCATTTTTTTTAGAAAGAAATGGTAGCTCATGCAGTGAAAGCTGAAGTAGATGCTTTGGCTGCAGCGGCGGAAAACGTGGCCGCTGAGGAAAATTCAATTGCAGCAGCTGTAGAAACAGAAGAAGCAAGGCAATCTTTAGTAAAACTTGAGCATTCCCATTCCCACACAATTGATGAAGAAGAAGACGATGAGGAGGAACCTGAAGAAACTGAATCTGCAAACAGTATAGAAAAAGTACATACTTCGTCAGAGCCCAAGGACCCTGAAACAACATCGAATAATAATCATCCAGATTCAAAAAAGGAAGATCCGTCACAACAATCATCCTCCGAGGCAAGCTTTGACCCACTCAGTAGTCCGCTTGAACCTGGACGTGACAGTCATTTGAAGAAACTTATGTCCGAGTCATCGGATCTAGCAAAAGAACTTCGGATGGTTTTTGATATCCTAGCCAAAAGAGAATCTCAGCTAGTAGAGGAAATGGAACACTTGAAGACAGCTTTAACCGGGGCTGTATCTGTATTGAAGAAATCAGACATAAGTAAAGACCAGGATACTAACAGCAGTAGACGATTTCGACGAGAACATGCAACGGCCGGTACTTTAAATCAAAATTTTCTACCAAAATGATTATTTTATTCTTGTCTCATTTTATTATTTAGAGGCTCCATACAAAGCTTGTGTCTACATTGAGTCATCCCAGGACAGTCTGGCCTCGGGTCATGATCTAGATAGTAAATTAAATCTTGTACAGGGATACCAAGGTCGCAGTACTGATGGATTGAATTACCCACCGGAACCAATTGTGAGGGAATTCATTCCGCCTGATTCACAGAAATATGCGAGTCCATCGGGTAAAAGCGAGCTTGTCGGGGGTATTGGGGATACGATCGAAAGTTCGGAACAACAGGAGGACCAAGTGAATGAAAATGCTTCTTCTGGCGAGAATGATGTGGACCTTAGCAAAGTTTATTGGTTGAAACTGCCAGACTCTGCTGATGATGAAACTGTACGACAGAAGGTCCAAGCCGTTTTCTCCGAGGTCACCCATGAAGGGAAAGATGCCATAATAATTCCAGTCTCTCGGGGATTTTCATCCAGCCAAGAAGTTTCTCGAGGCTTTCTCAAAGCAGTAAAAGTTAATCCGTCTACTCTGAAATCAAGATATTCTAGAAAGTTGCGGAGTTTAAAAATACGGGAAGTACGTATTAATGGCCCCAATTAATTTTTAATAAGTCAGCTAGACTGACCAATCTGATAATGCAGAGATTGCACAGTGGCATATAAACTATACCATCTTTATCACAGTATACAAGAAACCAAATTTATTTTACCTTGTAAGGAATTAAACTGCACTTCTATCGAGAGGCCTTACTATTGGGATATAATCCCGCACACGAGCTCTTACTTAAA
>JAQFYM010002991.1:0-20581 GCA_034694785.1 Agrenia bidenticulata | reverse complement strand
ATAACAAAAGATTTAATTCATTTATATTTTTATTTTATCAAAAAGTTTTTTGTTATTGCAAAAAACTAAAAAAAAAAGATTATAGGTATTTTTAGAAGGATTGCACTTTGACGCCATGATGTATATAGCAAATATTGTGGACCTGAAAATATCTCGCAAAAGTTTTAAAGTCAAAAAAAAAAAGAGATAACGAAGTCTTTTGATGTTTTCATAAATAAAACGGTAAATATAATAGTAATATTTTACTCTTACACCTATATGTTTCTAGACAGGAAATATACAAGAATATACTATATATCGCATACACCCGTACATGAACGACAAAACGTGACTGTTTGCACTCACCATACTCATGTAAAAGCCGTAGCCAAGACGAGAGTTGGAGGACTGCAATATCGATTTTTTTTTTAGCCCATACATTTAACCTACAAAAAACATAAGTTGGGTGGCTTTTTATATGATTTTTTCTGTTAAAAAAAATGTAGCTGGTTTTCATTTACAAAATCAAAAATTTTTACAGGAAAAAAAAAGTTTTATAGTAAAAACGTAAAAAAACTTTTCAGTCCCAGATTTTGTAATATCCTAGCACCTTCTTTGATTCAAATTTATAAATTTCATCTAAATATTTGTTATAGAATATGGAGATATTTTAGCTCGTAAACATTACAAAAAGAAAATTATTTTTTAATTGAAGAGTGAAGATTAATAAAGAAACAAAAACTAGATAAAAAACATTAAGTTCTAGGAAATTACTAATTTTTTGATAAATATACTACAGAAATATACATGAATAGGTTGAAAAGCTGTTGAAATATTTTAAGCCATACAATTTCTGCAACGTACAATTACGTTGTATAATATTATGAAATATAAATGCATACTGGACTAAAACGATCATTTCACGCATTCATATTTTTATAAGGCAAAAACTTATTACAGGTTGCAAGCAGTAGTGATATTAGAATTTTTTGCCTGAGAGGAGGGGGGGGGGTAATTGTGTTATAGATGTAAATTTTTGTTTTTCCTATTTTTTTTTGCTTAAATTTTTTGTAAAAACAAATGTAAAATTACGAAAAAAGTTGTTTTAAAGCGTTTTTAAAATTTATCTTTTGTAGAAAAGACTACCCCCTAGTTGATACAAACGCATTAATTAACCGAACCATACGGAAATACTATTTATGTGTTTTAAATAGTTTTTATATATTTTTTTCTTTTTATCATATTTTTTCTATTTTTAGCATTTTTAAAAAGCAAATTTATATTGATTTAAATCTGAATTCAGTATACAATGCTATTTGCAATTTAGCTGCGAGCTTAAATAATAACTGCACATAAAGTATCAGATAAATTATACATGTTTAAAAAAGCTGATAAAAAATACTAACTTTCATTAGCATGACTTTATGTGTTCACTTTACGCTTTTAGTATTTTTACCTTAAATTAGTGTAAAAAAAGGCTTATCAAAATAAAAAAAAGTTTTTTATTTTTATTTAATTTGAGATTTTTGCGTTTTTATATTTTGTCGTTGCAAATATATACATTTTTACAAATATCTTTTCATTTATATGCTGAAACCCTTTGTTTACAAAACAAATATTCAATTTGCGCATAAAGCGATTTTTTAAAAAACAAAAGGTACTGGTGTTTGTGATTTGCACAGAAAAAACGAATTTTTGTTTATACATGAAAATACACCGTATAATGAAAAATAATGTTCCTGCCACGGCTTTGCATATTTTAACTGTCTATAAGATTATGGGGTATAAATTAACAAGACCTTTTTGTGCATAAGATGTCTTAAAATCGTCATAAAAGAAAAATGAATTGTAAAAAAGTATATATTTATGTCAACAACTCAAATAATATATATCCGCAAGAAAAGTAAAAAAATTTTCACGGGATTTTACTATACTTACATTTAAAAACATTTTCAAGAGTAATTTGACATAAATGCAGTCTAAAAAAAAGCAAAAGTTTTTAACATATTTTGATGCATTTTTTGCTATTTTTGCAATTTTTTACAGTATTATGAAGAAAGGGCTGAAAAGGGTACATAGAACGCAATAAATATCGTTTACAACTTAAAATGAAAATAAGTACACGTCTTGCTACAAAAATTGTTATTTTAGTCGATTAAAACTCAATTCAACAAAATCTGTTTTTGCTATAATAAAAAGAAATATGCGCATTATCACTTTATTTAGTGCATGCTGCTTCTTCTTTTTACGTATTAAGTAAAAAAGTCAATTTTTAAATTTGCAATACAGTGCAATAAACTTATTGATGTTTTAAAACATAAATTAACAACAAAAACCGTTTGTCTTATTTACCAAATTTGTGATAAAACAGCGAAAATGCCTAATGTTTTTTTTGTACACATGAAGCGCAACACTAATACAGTACTATTTAAAGAATAGATTTATGGCTGCAAAAGCAATTAAATTGCAGTTTTCCGACACCTTGTTTTTTTTATAAAGTTTGTGCAAAAGATGTATACATAAGCTTTTACAGCGTGTGGTCTTTTACTTTTATCTCATTTCATATTATATACGGAATGTGCTGTTTTTTTTTGTGCCCTTTTCTTGTACTTACAAACCTTCTACTAATATAAGTACTTTTTGAGTTCAATCCTGAAATAGCAATGCTGATATATAGGCTACCACCTACTTGGCGTAAATAATAACATTGTTTTAAAATTTAAAAATCCTTTTGCATGTGATATGAGACATATTCGTTACTATTTGGCAATATTCTACTGCAAAACGACATTACAACAGTTCTTAAGCCATTTGTTGACAGGGCAATGCTGTAAGTGTATACTAAGGCAAAAATACATATTTTGTGTATTTTTTACGTAGATATCTTACAAAAAACACTGGATACAGCTGTTTCGCTTGCTTGCATTATGAACTCCTTATATTTAAAGGATCAGCAAGATTGATTTTAGTAAAAATTTTTATTTCTTTGTATTTTTTTCTGCTTTTAATCGCATGGTTTCTATGCAAAACAGCTCGTAGATATATTAAAAACAAAAATACAACAAAATCAAATACTGAAGGTTTTTAATTACTGCGCTTTTAAAATTGCAAATTTATAGATGTTTTGTATAAAGACAGGGGGTTTTTACTTTACGGCAATAGATTGGTTGCAGTGTTTGTTATGATTATTTTCAAAACTTATATACGTGTATGCCACAAAAACTGTACATATTTGCGTGTTTTATGCATAGATTTAAACGTGTATATTGTTAAAGTATTTTTTAATAATTTTTTTTATTATTAAAACCAAAAAGGCCTCTAAAAGCTTGTAAAAGAGTTACCTGCTATAGGTACTTTCTGGTAATTCTTTTCATTCGAGTGCAGACTTTTATATATGTATCTTGTTTTTAATTAATATTTTGTATTATGCTAAGAATAGGTTTACTAAAACCTATATATTGTAGATATTTTGTTGTCTATATATTGCAAAAAAGCACGTAAGTTTCGTAAGTTCGGATAAATACCATATCTATAACCCAATTGCTATAATTTAGCACGCATGATTACATGCAAAAAAAATCAAAAAAACTATACAGTACAACCAGAGTTAATATGCTAGGAAAGTCAGGGGTGTTCAAGCTCCGCTTGGATTTTTTTACTTTATATTTATGAGGTCAGACCCCTCCTGTAATTTTTAGTTAGATATGTAATTAAAGACCTTACAGTTTTTTAATAAATATAGGAGACGCTTATAGATGCTATTTGTTTTGTTCTTTTTGTGACTTCTTTGATGCGTCTGCTTTATTTTTTGTTTTCTTTCTCATAACTATGCAAAAAATGCTTTTAAAAAGTTTTTTAACTTTGATTACGGTAATGACAATCAAATTTTTGTACAAGCAACAGGCACGACAATTAAGCCTGCTAAAGCTTTCTACAAAACGAGAAGTATCTTTGTACAAAACAACACTATATATATATATTGATATTTTTGTAAAAAAATGGTAGAATCAACGTAAGAAACTACTGGTCTATTTGTTTTAATAAAACAACAAAGTAGAAAATTAGTAAAAAAATATCTTTAGTGCGAAAAAATATAATTAATCGTAAAGATGCAAAATAAAAAACTAAAAAAAACAATTTTAAACTGTAATTTTTCTTATAGAATTTCGTAAAAATTTTACGGGAACAACGAACAGCATATATAAACATACCAGCAGCCTACAAAGAGCAAAACAAATTATTACTTTGCATTACGTTTGCAAAAATATGTTCTATGTAAAATTAAATAAAGTTACAAATGATAATATGCTGTATGTTTTGATTCGATTTCTAACTAACTTGAATTATTCAGATAAGATTGTGTGTGGTTTTCGACTGCAAGTATTTACTATTCTGTTTGACAAATACATTTAAACTTAAAAAGTATTTGATTTTTTTTATTCCAAAAACATACAAAAATGTTTTTAACAATGTATATAAAACATTTACAACAGTTCAATCTTTTTCGAAAACTTATCTTTTTTTCTTGAAATGCTTTCATAATATAAATTCCCTGTAAAAGCACTAGCCAAAAGTTTTTTTCGTAAATATTTGCCGCAAAAAAATGAATGTAAAATCAAGACGTTATAATTTTGGTAAGTTATACAAGGGTTGTTTTTTCAGCATAAAGTTTTTTAGCAAAAATGTAAATTACTAAAAATAGTGTTTTTTTTGTTGTTATGTTTCTGTGTTTGATCAAACCTTTTACTCCGGTATACATTTGTATATTTTTTTAGTTCCAATTATAGCTTAGAGTATCAAAAACAATTATTGCTTAGCTTAGCGTATAGTTTGGTGTGCAAAGCAGTTATGAACGGGATTAAAGCTTATTGATACTATGTTATTGTTTTAACATAAATTGTTAATCTTAATTTGTCGATTAATAAAACCATCTTTAAGTATGACTGATCTTGTGTCAGGCACAATAACTGCAGCTCTACTTTACTCCAACATACACAAAAAACAAATATATTGCTGCATTTTTATGTTTTTAGCTTTCTTAAGTTTTTAAACGTTCGGAAAGCAGTAGACAAACGTTTTATAAAAATATCTGAAAACTCAAACGATGTGTGCAAACATACTAATATATATGTATATAATATTAAATATACGCAATGCAAAAAAATTCAGTGTTTTGCGTTTTTTTTTATGATATCTATTATACGAAAATGTGTTTTGATCTAGCTTAAATGCACAATACATACATGGATAATGCATATTAGATAAATACGCAACAAAAAAAGAGATGTAAATGCAATAATGGCTGTATATAATATATTTTTTTGTCTGCTTTTATCAAAAATATCATTTTAATATTTGTTTTAGTACAAGTGAACTAAAAACTTTAACATCTTTGCGTATTTTGATATACAAAAGGTCTTTTTGTTGCGTAAAAAAACTTTACTACGTTATCTTTGGTTTTTAGCAACCACAACTTAAGCACAACATGTATAAAAACACCGAAACACTTTTTTCCGTCTGATATTGACTAACTTTTTTGTGCTAGTTTAATTGATCTTGTTTACTTGCCTTTTTTGTCTTCAAATGGGTTGATACGAATTTTATGATTATAGTTCGTTCGAGCTTACTGCTTATTTCTTAAGTTGTATAAATAAGTGGATCAGCTGATAAATGCATACTTTTATCTTTTTCGTTTGATAGAAGCACACATCTTTTGTATATTTAAACGTATGCTCTCTTTTGTTTGTGCAACTCTAACACATATATTTTGTCTAGGTAGGTTAAAAAATGTTTTCTGTTGTTTTCTGAAATAGTTTTCGTACTGTTCCGTTGATACAAAGGATCATAGTTTCATACTGTTTCCCATACACATAAACAACAACTGAACATAAGTCAGCCAACTCTGCATCTCGCAGATCTTGCTATTCAGAGTTATTTATATAGTATAATTTTGCACACCGATTGCAATAAAATAGTCGATTGACATCTATATATTGTATAGAATCTATATATATTGTATGTGTTGGTTTTTATGTGATGTCTCACTTAGCAAAGAAACTCGCAATAAACACTCTTTTTTTTGTCTTAAAATCATATCTGATAACGGCCAACCCAGGTGATGCTGACTTTATTAGTATTATATGCGCAAAATAGTGTTGCAAATGGTATTGTATTCTTTTACTGGCATGGGCAAGTGGTCTCTTATGTTACAAAAAAATATAAATCAATGTGGATTTTAGTATCAGTTGTTTTCTACCATTTTATAGTGGAGAAAATGTATGTGCAAAACGTTTACCTGATTTTTATTTTTCTAGTAAAACAATTTTGCATATTAATACGAACGCCTTACGAGTACATCACTTGCCTTATGTGTAAAGTCACCGTTACTACAAAAAAATACATAAAATTTCTGCAAGGTAACAGGTGTAAGTAAGCTAGTTTTAAACTCTACAAATGCAAATTGAATGTACGAAAATACATTGTTGTTTAGTATTATTGTACGTGGTCATAGATAAACAGAGTTAGGCAAACATAAAATGTGTATTCCAGACGAATGTTGCCATAAAAAACATAAATACTAAGAATTTTTCTTTTTCACCTACTTATGACAAACAAAATGGTATAATAAAAACAAAAAAGTAGATGCAAAAGAGTTTTTGCGCTAAATGTTTTTTTTTTACTTTTCATAAGGCAAAAAAAAAACTTTATGCGTTTTAGACAAGTTTCTTGTAATTTTTTGGCCGGTTATATATACAAAAAATAATGACTTATTAACAACATATGTATCTGTGTTATCAGAAATATAAAAGTGTAAATATATTTTTGCATGCACATAAAACTGCAGTAAAAATTTTGATTTCATGTTTTTATAATAACTTAACTTTTGTAATTTACAAAAAAATCGAAGTAGCTGTAGACTACCTAGAAAAAAAATAGTTAGACGTCCCCCCCCTAAATTTTTCGTTTTAATATAACCACTTCGTACAACCAAAGCAAAACTTTCACATAAAAACATTGAAAAATACAACATGAAGCCGATTCTTATATAAAGATCAAGTTCGCAAAATAGACTAAATTTTTAATAAAAAAAATACTGAAAAGTATAGGAATCCGTATATTATTTTATCTCTAAGCAAAAAAACGACAGATGCGATTATATAAGTTTTTTTATATCAAAATAAAATTTTGATGTCACTCTAGCTGAAAAAACAAATTCAGTGTAATAAATATAAAGTAGTATAAATGAATAAATTTTTGAGCCACAGGTCTAAAAAAGTCCTAAAAATAGGTAAACTCTGCAAGGCAAAGGATTTCTTTTTTGCTTTTTTACTGTACTTAATCGTGTTAATCAAATAAAAGTAACTAAGTAAGTGTAATTTTGTCAATTAAACAATTTTGGTTTATACTTTACACTATAGATTGTTATTTTTTTTGGCCAAAATTTGGGAGGGTAAAGGAATTATCCCCCCCCCCAGATTTTTCACTTTTCATTTAGAGTGGAATAGCCCTTCATCAATACATCACCGGTGTAAATTACTTTTAGCAATAAAAAATAAAAAATTAGAGAACGTTGTTTTAAAAAAAAACCAGCCACGGAAAAATCCCGAGAATATTGTAGTACACGAACCCAAATAAAAACTAATTGGTGCATATATACTGCATTTTTTGTAAAATGCATAATTTATGGTTGTAAATATTTTTAGTCATAAACAAAACAGAAAAATCGTCTAGGTGTAAAAAATACTGTAACAATAGGATTTAGTACAGTTAGACAAATTTTAGGTGTTTTCGCCTTTTACGTATTATAAAAAGCGTACTAAATATTTTTTAAAAGAGAATAAGTATTATCACTTATAAAATTTGTCTTCTAGAGTTAACACTAACAGGTTTGTATTGTTTTATAGAACTCCAAATTTTTATCAAGCAGATTGCAAAGCAAAATCTAACGTATTTCAGCATATTTATGTAGTTTATATTGTAGAAAATTTACTCACATATGACTATAACAAATTCAAATTGTTTTTATGTATTATTTTACGCAATTCCAGATAAATTGTACTTTACAACGTACAAGCTTGCCAAGGTCGTTTCTAAATTGTCATAATAAATGCATATAATATCTTTTTTTGGGTATTGATATTTTATGTCATAAATCAAAATTAGACATTTAAGATATGAATGATCAAATTGCGAAAGAAATATAAAATATGTAAATTTTCAATACATTACAGTATCAAGCATTCAAAGTAACTAAAAAAACCTAACGAGATTTTTTTATTTGTACATTGAACGACGAAAATGAATAGTAAAAACTTTTTAAACAAACATAATTACAATTTTTTACCAAATGCAACTTTCAAGTTTTAATCTTTAAACATATTAATTAAAGTTTGGCGTAGAAGTATTACTAAAATAAGAATTTTGGTTTCAGAAAAAAAATTTAACATTGAAATCTGCATCAGACCAAAACCCGTCGGGTAACTAATTTTCTGTCTTCTTTAATCTAATGCAAGACCTCTAGTTAAAAAAAATTGTCCATAAATCTAGTATGCAAATTTTTCACGGGAATTTTTTTGTTATCTAGGTGTACTTGTTGTTTACAAAAGAAGTATCTGGGATATATTTGCACATATGTTTTTTGTTAAAAAACTTGAATACAATCAAAATGTATGTAGATCAAGTTGCATATGGTCCACGTAAATTAGTTATTGTATTATAGGCAATACTGAACTACACAAAACTTCTCAAACTTTTTGTCTGAAATTCATTTTATACTCGTTGTCTAAAGTAAATTTATCATCCAATTAATTGTATTTTCTTCTCGTCAGTTTTATTGTGATCTATTCTAAAACTTTTCTATTTTTCACTATTCTTTTCATTTCAGATCGGTATAATTTTATTCTATTCTATTCTATTAAATTCTAGTCTTATTCTTTTCAGGTCTATTTTATTCTATTTAGTTTTTTTTCTATTTTATTGTATTCCATTCCATTCCATTTTCATTTTTTTAAACTATATTTTATTATGTTTGTTTTGTTTTTATTGTGTTTATTTTCTGCCTAATAAATAATGATTCAACAATATCTTAAATATGATTAGTCATTCAGGATGCAGGGAATAAGTAGCGTATTTTTTTTTTAAATTATAACAGCGCAAATTTTAAAAATAAACGTCTTTACTTTTTTACATTGCTAAATAAAAAAAACCTTTTTTTAGCACTTTACGTTATCTAAAACCCTGTTTAATATGCAAAAAAAAAAAACAAAAAACATAAAAAAAGTATATCTGCTCTATATCACTGTGTAAAATTATATGTTTATTTTTAAAACGTATTTTTATTTTTCGACAACTTGTTTTGCCTGTCTTAAAATACTATTTTTTTACTAACAAATTTACAGAATAAAAAAGATTACAGTAGAAAGGGAAATATATTTTATATTGTTTGCATAATTAAGACGCAAGGTCGTGACAAAGCAATATCAAACTACTTTAGGGGCATCTGACAGTTAAATTTGTTTTTGTAAAAAATCTAATATAACACACTTTTTTTTACATATATATTTATCACTACATGTCACTATAATGCTACAAAAAACAAAAAAAAAACATACATCTTTATTGGATGTCTATATTACAAGCTTATTCAATTTTATGAAATATGCAACGACTATGAATTTATCATGGCACCATTAACTGCAATACTTACGTATTTTTACATGCTTATTAAGTGCCGGTCGTGCTCTCCGGTTCGTTCATATTTTTAAATTCGTCAAAAAAACATATTGTTTTTTTTGCCGGCTAGGTAATGTCTGATTCGGACCCATACTTTAATTTATTCAATGGCTAAGTTTAGAACTTTAAGCAACGCCACACGATCAAATTAACAATTATAACACTGTTTCTATAACCAAATATAATTTTTGACTTGGTGTTTTATTTTTTTATTACATTCAAACGCAATAGCTCTTGATTATTAAGTCAATATATAAAAAATGCATATACAAGCCTAATATGATAAGTTATTACTAGGTATAAATATTTTTGGCATACATTCTATAAAAGTAAATCAAAAATGCTACTAAGGAAACAATTACGTAGGATATAATTAACATAATATCGGTCAAAAAAAACACGTGCCTAGTTCTCTACGCATATACCTAGAAAAAAAATAACTTTTTTTTATGGTTGTGATTCATTAACATGATATTCATTTATAAGAAAAAATTAGCAACTTTTTTAGCGATTATTAATTGTGTATAATATCTTTATGCAAGTTTTTTTTATAAACATACAAAGTTGCTATTATATTCAAATATAATTCACGAATGGAAATATTTTTATGGACAAAATATAAAAAATAAAAAAAATATTCCATTAAGAGTAAACATACACGTAAATTTCACGTGAAGCGCTGCGTCAACATTTTACAATTTGTTAATTTGTAGCCAAAAAAATAAGTAAATTGCATATAAATATAGTTTTCTAGGGTATTTTCATGGTTGTTAAAGATATTACGACCCTATAAATATTCCTGAAGAGGTATCATGCACTGTGATTGTAAGACTTATACATATACAAGCACAAATCTAATTTTTTCTGCGCAACTAATGGTTTAAACAAATTTTGTTTTTACTGGCGGAAATATTTTTTTCCTGCTTAAAAAATATATTTTAGAGTAGTCAAAAACAGCATTCTACAAGACTCTATACAACGATTAAAAAGCATTTTAAAAAGCCACATTTACTTATTATGTTGCGGGTCGGGGCGGACGCACACATATTATGGTGCCGTATTCTTTACCCTTTTTTTTGTTCGCAAAAAATACGACCTTATAAAGTTTGCACGGTAATAGTAAAACACCGCAATGTAAAAACTATCCATAGCGAAAATTTACACAAAAAAATGATGTGCTTTTATTGCAGCTGTAATCGTTTCTTTCCACAATTAACAAACGGTAAAAGGTTAGCATATTACTTCTTTTCTGACATCAATTATGATAAATTACTAAGCACCAAGAAAAAACGTCTTTTCGTTTGTAAATATATACTAATAACCATGCATACAATCTTTTTGCAGAGCTTTATCTGCATCATTTACTAAGTATTAATATATATTTTACACAATTTACATATGGTTTAGTAACTATTAAAAACAATATGCTTAATGTTAATGTATCAGAAAACTTACCAAAAGCTTAGTATATTCTTTTAAAAACGACAACGCTGTCTTTTTATGTCATCGACTAATAAACTGAACTTTTACATTGCAATGTATCGTCAAAACGTTGAAAATTTTTAT
The DNA here is from genome assembly GCA_034694785.1 of Agrenia bidenticulata. NCBI lineage: Eukaryota > Metazoa > Arthropoda > Collembola > Entomobryomorpha > Isotomidae > Agrenia > Agrenia bidenticulata. The sequence goes on along the minus strand of JAQFYM010002991.1, from coordinate 9,304 downwards.
TATGACCTGGCATTAACCTTTTTTTACATAACATGTATGCTTTTTTGTTGCAGTTTTGTATAACAAATTGCGGCGTAAATCTGTCATTAGCACAATATCGGCTAAAAAAGTTACATATACATTGCGAGCATTAATTGTTATTTCGTAAAGGCAAAAACATTCAAGCTCGGTTAATTACTATAAAATGAAATTTTTGATAGCTTAAAACACATTATTGTATGTTTTTAGCTGCTTTAAGTATGTTTTTAGACACAAAATACAAAAACATCCTTATTAGTAACCCTATGTAAAAAGCTTGCAAAAAAAACACATATGTATACGGGCTTTCGTATGCTGTTTGTACAGATAATACATCAGCCTAAAACGTACTTGCTTTTTTTTTGCGACCGCAAGCCGATTATGTAATACAAATATATCAGTAAAAAAAGAAAAAAACCATAAAACAAAAATAAAAAAAAAGAAATATAACTTAAACATTTATATACAATTTGAAACAATTTGAAAACGCCGCGTAAAACCAAACATGGTATAAAAGAGTAAAAAATATAAGAATATGTTTGTATGCGAAAAAAAAGTCTCATCAAGTATAATTTACGTCGCGTTTACATGTTGTGATAAATCCAAACCTGGTATATGCACAAAAACAGAGTAAATAGTATTGAATCTTATAAGTGCCTTTTATATGCTTTTTTTTTGCATAGTTGTTTATTTGTAAACACCCATAACACCTTTAAAATACTGACTGCATGTTGAGATAATAAATCTATGTCTGGCGTGTAAAATTGTATACCGGTTAACGGTTCTCGGAACCAGTTTGCAAATTTTAAATTGCAATATTTTTTATAATAAGAGAAACTGCTTTTTTGAATCACTTCCCATACCATCTATAGTAATGTTAGCTTGCGGTACGCAATTTTGCGGTGCGCAATACTGCGGTGCACCTGTTTCTTGACTCGATGTATGACAACTCTAATTTATTTTTATGCCTCTGACAAATTTCAATACATAGACTAGTATTCATAAAAATCAAAAAAAAAAAAAAACAATAGCAGAACTATTTTACGGCATAAAATATGTAAAAATGTCATTTTCTATATAACAGCTAACAAAAAGGCCTAACAGGACTATAATAAATAGAAACTAAAAACTATTTTATGAACTTTGTTTAAGAATAGGTAAATATAATATAAATATTTTATATTTCGGTGACCCTAGTTGCCAAAAATATAAAAATGATATAATTTCTGTTGTAAGTTTTCACGTAAGTATTTTTTCGTCAATAAATATATGCAAACATTTAATTATGAGTGTATTTTACGCATATAATAACAAAATATGTAAAATTTGTTTTATGTTAGAAATATTTGTACCTATAAAATACAATAATATGGAATATTACTTTAAAGACACAAAACCGTGTTTTTCTGTATCTAAAACATGCAAAAGTTGATTTGAAAAAATGATCTTAGCATCATCTTTTATATTAAATGATTATGTATTATCGCTCAGTAGCGTTAACAGGATATTTTGAAGCGGAAGGTAGTCAGTGTTTTTATAAAATAGGTCTTAAAACTATATATTTTGATTTCTTTAAACATTATTATTTTTTTACATAAAATTTTTATTAAGATACTTAAAATGCAAAAAACTCAGCACTAACCTATATTAGACATGGGCGTAATATAAGTGACAGGGCTTACACTTCCATCTCCCTCCTTTTGGGTACGTTAGTGTTCTGAATATTCATTTTATAGCCATAGAGGAAAAAAAAATAAAAATATCTTTTAACGTTGAACAACAAAAATTTACCGAAAAAAATATACTTAAACCTAAGAGCTTGCCAAGTTACTTAATTTTACATTCACAAAAAATATGAATATTACTGAAAAAGGCAAAATATTTAAAGCCATATATTATTAGTAAAAAACATTATTTTAAGAGCTAAAACTAACGTAACATGTATACAAAAAAATTTAAGTCGTAATATCATGTTTTCTCCTTGCATAATGTAACTAAATTAAAAAAAATAATATGTCTAAGGATAAATATGTTGCCTTAAATCAACAATAAATGCAAATATATTTTTTCGAGCAAACGTTAACGAGTCAAACGGAATAAATGCATAAACCTAGTCAAAGCAAACATGCATATGATATACTCATAAGATCAAGTTATAAATATTATGTTTGAAGTTTTTTTTTTTTTTTTGCTAAAAAAAACATAGCGTTTACGTAATATTGCTGTAAGTGTTTACATAAGCAGATTTTTATTTACTATAACCAAAAAAACGCATGCTTTTGCTGCAAAAATATACGTATGTGTGACTTTTGTTTGCTATAAATTGTTTTTCTATATGTATATCATATTGCATACGAAAAACGAAAAGAATTCATGCTAAAGTAAGCATTTAAGTTTTATTAGACGTTTTTGAATGCAATACTAATTTTGTACGAAACATTCACGAATATTTCAATATAAATATTTTTATTTGTTATTACTAGATATAAATATTTTTAGTCATAAAAAATAATTATATATAAATTATGCTCTAAAGGGGAAAGAAAAACAAAATTCGCCCAAATATAAAATGATGGTCTTATAAAATGCTACCCTGTGGCAAAATGACAGTAAAAAATTTATCGATATTTTTTTAAGTGCATAAATATTTTGCGCCTTGCAATATAATACGAATAAGATTTTTTTTTTAAGTAAACAAAACGTATTTCTATATAACGGAGCTAAAATGTGTGTTTGCTATTGCAAAACTATGTATAACTTGAGTTTATATAGTAAAACATTATATTTGTGGGTAAAAATATCAGTAGTCTTAAGGTTACAAAAATATAGACTATTTAAAAATGAGTAAGAAAATTGGTTTTTTTGATTTTATACTGGATATCGGCTCTACAAGTAGAAAACTTTCAATTTGTTGTATTCAAACTTTCTGTTTTTTTTTATCTTATAATCTAACAAATAAACGCTCCTTTTATAACACCAATCAGGATATAATTGGTCTGTAATTTGAATAGATGCTTATATATTGTCCCCTAGTACGCCTCCTCAACTACGAAGTTTATTGGTGCTTGGTCACAGATCCCCCACCTTTTTCTCTCGCACCCTTTAAAAAACTGTTGAGCATACCGATTTACAGTTATGCCTTTTTTGGGTGCTTTGCTATACACATCTTTGCACAAGAGTTTTCTCACTCGTTTTTTTCTAAAATTTGCTATAACCACTATTTTCTTCGTGTCTATCCCATTCCAAACATAAGACCCTTGGCTGAATAAGCGTGTCACCTTTGGCGTACTAACTAATGCCCGGGATCATTTTTTCTTGTCTCTGCATTATCTCACTTTAGTTACTGTGATTTGTATCCTCTACAGGCGTCCCATATTATTGCTCTATAATAATTATTGTTATATGTTTCTCAGACTTTTTGTATTCTGCTTTCTAGACTTTATATATTGATTTTATTCGTTCTCTAATAGTACGGTTGGTCTACTTACTCGCCTAACATAGGCGTGTTTTTATAGGACACTTTATTGTGCTTTTATATTTTATTATGTGCCCATTTTTCCCATGCGTCATCCCGAAATTCTCTCCCATTATCGAGATTTAGTTTTATAATTGCAAATTTATTTGCCAGTTTCTCTGTAAAACCTTTAATTTAATTTTACATGTTTGCTTTAAATCAGTTTCGCTTAGCCTTTATGCGTAAAATAGTCATCCGAAAAAATGCACTGGTGATCATTGTGAAATCCAAGTGAATCTTCTCCAACCATTTCTCCTGACCGGGAAACCAAAATATCCTTGACAGATTGCAATATCTGTTTTTTGTAGTTCTTCAATTTTTGCATGTCTATGTTATTTGTCTTATCTCACCATCCTTCTTTTTTTTCTCCCTACAAATACGATTTATATATTTTCAATGGCCGTATTCTTTATGTATTTCTAGTACTGTTTTTAGTTTTTTTTTGTGTTGTATGTGATTCGTTCTTAATTATATTAGAGTGCATCCGTATATCCACAATTTGACATACATCTTCTTCCTTTGTACTTTCTTCCTCTTCTACTTCTACTGCCTCGCTGCATGCATCTGACTGCCCTAATCTGTTTGCATACGCGTATTGAACCTTCAAATCAAATTCTGACAGATTATCTTGCCATCTCTGTATTCTCTGTGTTCCATATTTTGTTTTCTTTTATTCCGTCATTACAAAATACTTCATCAATAATAACAACTGACTCCTAGTCAAAAGTAATTGGTATTTCTCTATGCCCAAAAGGTTGCAGAACTTTTTTCTAATAGTTTAAATATGCTTTTGCATTCTTTCTCAATGCCTTAATTATAAATTCTACAAAGCCATGCGTTTCGATAAGCACAGCCTCGCGTTCATTGTTTACATGCATCAAAGTCTCTAACACATTGCTTGTATATAGTTTACATGCAAAATAGTCTCTAACACATTACTTGTTTATAATCCGGCATGGTGGATTTTAATTTCATAATCCACTTCATTTTTAGTATATCAAATAAACCATTAATTTCTTTGTAACATTTAAATTGTCTTTTTACTTAACATCATGTGTAGTGGATCAATAAAAGTCGTCATATTTCGTAAAAAACATATGTCAAAGTAAATGCTATCTAGAACTTCTTGTAATTCGTTTCTCGTTGTCGGGGTGTTCAAAACATTATTTAAATTGCCCGTATAACACTAGAAGTAAATATATTGTACTAAATATAAGGCGCAATCAACTTTAATTGTTTCTTTTTACAAAACCTCTTGTCTTTATTTTTCTTAATGTTTTGTTTTTATTTCTTTTCATATTCTTCACTGAGTTTATATACTGTTACTGGTCATTACATTTAAAAAAAGGGGGGTCACTAATGTATACACAGCAACTTGCGGCAATCAATCCTGTGTATATTAAATGCGTTCCTATTAAAACAACCCAGGGGGGTTTGGAACCCCTAGAGCACAATGCATAATTTATAAAGATTGCTTACATCTGTAAATGCAGTCTTTGGCTTGTCTTCAGATTTTATTGGAACCTAGAAGTATTTATTCTTTTAATCTATCGTCATAAATAATTTTTAACATATAATTTATATGCATCACACTTATCTTGGGTATTTACACACCATTCAAAAGAGTTTAATCATTTAATTTTGTCAAATCTAGACAAAATCTTACTGAAACGCAGTTTTTTCGCAGACACATTTAAGTATAGCCAAAGAGAAATAGATCTATATGTTTTTGAGTTTTTCGATATATTCTTTTATACAAACCTTTCTATCCTTCTAATCTGCAAAACTGTTTTTGGTCTCGTATATAGCTTAGGTCCTTTCTCATGTGTATAAATGTAATATTTTACTATGAATTGATACCTGCTGCTTTTTTAATGGTCTTAAATTTTTACGATAGAGGTTTTTATCATCACTTTTCTGTTGTCTTTAATCTTTTATGTTAATTTTATAATATATAATTTTATGTTTGCATACATGCAAGTAACTTTCAAATGATTTTACTTCCCAGTTAACCCCCATTCGTAATCTAATTTACAACTTAACATTTTTCATATATCCATGTGCTTTCGCATAGCACCCAAACCTGCAAAACTTGAATCTGCGGTCGTATCAAATATTACCCAGTTTTTTTCTGTAACAAAACGCCTCGTCTTTTTTACCTGTTTTAGTATTTTTTATATTGTTCTAAATTATTTTTATCTCTCTGTCTTTATTCTCACAACGATTTCTTGTTAACTAAAACTGCATTGCAAGGTATACATGTTAGCGGTTCTAAAACACCTTGAGGTACTTCTTCTTTTTTCCCGTGTACAAAACACTTGTTTAAAGCCCTGTAATTCCTATCACCCCGGGATTTACTATCATCTATAAAATAATGCGTTGTTCTTAACGGTGTACATGTAAAATTTCTTATATATCCTCTGATCTTGATGCTTTTTCCTGTGCCTTTTCTGCCACGGCAAATATTTTCTTCCCATTCCAGTTTTAACTTTGTATATTAAATGCTCCAAAAATAAAGTTTAAGGCCCTGCCTGGCACAAATCTACTTCTCAAAACATTTGTCCAATGCTGTGTCGACATTTTGTTTCTTATCTTCATCTCATAACCTCGTAAGATAATTGTTTTTTTTATCTTTGACGGTCTTACATTATCTAATCCTTTGTGCGTTCTATATAGAATCACTATTCGTTGTATGTCATCACAATCTTTAGTAGCATGATCTGTAACCCGTATGCAAATATCAAATTCCGTAAATCTATGTTTTCATTATCCGTTAACGCAGAATTGCTTTATCTTTTTGTATATCTCGGAAATCATGCAATCCCTTCCTTAAAATAAAATTCTCTCTTAAAATGTTTTTTCTCCTGGTTTTGTTTGAGCCACACTAGTAATCTATTATTACAACTAAGTCTTGAAATCCCTTGAATCCATCAATATCATTTTCAGGTTATATTTTCTAATCATATATTCGCGGTAACCGGCGATCATCTAATTGTAAAGCCCAGGGTTGTATTATAGCCATTGGCTATCGCAGGCCTTTTCTATTTAATAAAACAAGGAAATCACATATATAACCTTAATTAGGAGAAAGATTGCATTTTTTAATCTAAAATTATGCGAACTAGGATAAAATTCTTTTATAATCCAAAAACTAGGATTATCTGCATTTTTGTTATTATATTTATAGTCCCTACTAAAAATACTAGATCAACAATAAACCATACGTATTAGCTTGCAGCTTATATATAGACGTTTGTATAGGAAATCTACTTATGTCTTAATAAGGGCTAATAATTGTTAACTTTCTATATCACATAAAGATTATGTAAACACAATTATGCAAAAACTACTAGTTTAAAAAAGATATCAACAGACCTTATAAAACAACTACAATATACGCTGTTTTTCTGCTAAATACATACGAAAAAAGATAAAAATACAGAAATAAATATTATAAACTTGTTTTAAAAAAGGCTTTTCCGTTAAAATAATGTAAGATACATTTACCAAAAAACGGTTTTGCTCATTAAGATTATACATGTACGTTTTGATACTGCGAGGAAAGATGCAAATGTCTATTTTATACTGTTCACATGGCCCTTTATGATCTTATTATACTTTTCTGACGTAGAAGGAGCAGTAACAATAAAAAAGAACGGTTTTTAAAAGCATATAATATGCCATTTTTTTGATGATTTATATTTTATTGTAGAGTTTTTTTACCATAACATAAAACTGATTCCATGAAGTTTTCACTGTACATTTACGTATTTTAATTACTTATTAGGTAAGTAGATCATCAAAATATTCATGTTTGATACAAACGGTGTAACTCAACTATATGTAAAAAATGCATCGCAATGCGTATGTTCTTACATTTTTAAATGTGGGAATACTACAAATACTTTCTATAAATTAAGCACATATTGGCACTCTTTAAATTTCTCTTTTGTTGTTTTACTACATTAATTTAATACAGCTGTAATTTTATACGTTTTTTTTGGTAATTTTTATGCCTGTTTGTAATAATCTTACTCAAAAAATATAATGTTGTCTTTTATAAAGGGAGAATTCGTTCAGTTTTTAAAATTAATTTTAGGATAATTTTACACAATCCTTTAATTAGAAAAGGCCTGGCTATCCAGGTCACAACTAGTGCACTTAAGATGCTTTTTATACATGCATCGTTTATCTAACGTAAAACTATTAAGCTTAGCGCTCCTTTTAAAACGCCAATCAGTTTTTACTTAAAGTTTAAACGTATACCAATCCCTTATCTTTGTTCCACTTATTTGTGTCGTTGTAACTACGTGGTCTGTTGGTTTTTACACACAGATCTTTTACCAGAGGTATTGTAAATGCGCACTCAAGATAAAGTATTTTTAAAATTCGCGAGATCTGGATTTAGTGCTTTTTACGCCTGCATCTTATTGAGTTGAACATAAAAATTACATTTTTAGCTCATAAATGGATATAACAGAAAATCATAAAACTGCATTTCAAACGATAATAAAAGGCAATGCATGACATATATGTTTAAGAGAAAAAAAGAAATTTTGTAATTAATAAATAAGGAGTAACACAGTTTTCATAGTATACAAAAAATGTAGAAAAAGACCAGCAGTTTTTCAATATGCACTTTTTTAATATTATGTAATACTATTTTTTCTTGAATACATGTAAAACAGGTAATGCTTATAAAAGTCTTTTTTATGTAAAATAACTACCCTTGAATATACCCCAATATTTATGATGATATACAAACTAGATTGCACATTTAACTTTCTATTAATTACATTCAAGATTATGCATTGAGAACTTGGTTATGTGTTTTTATGTCACTTTGCATGCATCATAAAAACAATGCTAAAATTTTTTGATACAAACCTGATATAGTATTTTTAAAAAGTATATATTTACAAAAGTAACATATAAGGCTATAGTCGCACTGTTTTTTTTTGCAAAAAAAAAAAAGAACGTGCACTGACATTTTTCCTTTTTTCTATATTATTTGTAAAAGAAAAAAGTCTAAACTTTCTATATTATATAAATTGAACCATCAACTCTACACAATAAAGGGGTACAAAAATTACTATTCTTGTTAAAAATATTTTTTTCCGTCTTTATTTACTAAAATACCGTGCAAAACCGCAAAAAAAATACTATATTCATATGTATAATAATGCATTAATATTGTGATTCATACAAATTTATATATCGAGGTATGGAAAACACTTGTCAGTGTAAGTGTTTTAATTAACATGCAAAAGTACCAAAGTTATGTATGTTTTACATGCAAACTTTTTATAAAAGGTATATATACCATCATTAAGCCATATGCAAATCGTAAACAGGGATAAAATTGTTTAATTATTATGCACCCCTAGGATTAGAACATTTTCATGTTTAATTTATTTTGTTCATAAGGCGTTTTATGGTAACTTATTTATTTTAAAATACTGTATATTTTTTAATCGAAAAACAGAAAAGAAAATTTATATAAATATTTGTAATTCAGTTGTTTCATTACAGTTTTATTTATTACGTAGTTACATACCTTCATTCATACTTTAAGTTTTTTGTTATCAAGTCAATGTAAAACAATAAATATCAAAATTACTATTAATCGGGGTTTTCCGTGTAAAAAAAGAATTGAATTCGTGATTTCATGTTCGGAAAATTGATATCGTTGTTTGTACGTAAAATAAGTTTTTTAGGGGTCTAGTAATGCAAATAAAAGATCAACGCAATTTAGCTACGCATATAAATATA
>JAQFYM010002990.1:0-20584 GCA_034694785.1 Agrenia bidenticulata | reverse complement strand
CTCAAAAAAAGGTTGCCTAAAAACAATACGGGTTTTTTTTTGTACAAAACTTTTTTTTAAAAAAATCTGAAATTAAAAACTTTTAAAAAAAATATTAAAAATTTGCCACGAACAAATCGTGTTTTAACCTTTACCTTTACATCCACCGACTGGCCCTGGGCTAAAAAAATTCCTGGGTAGCCACTGCCATGAATAACTGTATCGATGCGCAATGTTCTTTTTAGGTAAATTCGCCGCAAAAAAGAACTAATAGTAAGTATAAAAATTTTAAATTACGAATGTTCAGTGTTAAATTAAAGAAATTTTTCTCTTTATATTTTTGTTGTTTTATTTAGAGTTATTTTTTGTGGACAAATTCTATCGATGATAAATTTTTGGATTAAAAAAAACTATGATCGTGGATAGAAATTTTACTTTACCTTTAGATATATATCTGGTAAAAACGTTTTTAATTATATTTTTTCATATAAAAAAATTTATTTTAAACTAAAAGAAAGTAAAAATTGTTTGCAGATAAATGTACTTTTTACAACAAATGCTATTTTGCATAGATATTTGCTCAACAATAATAACACATACCAAATTTTTTACTCTTTAGAGTGATTATTTGCTTAAATTTTACCTTTAGTTTTTTTTTATAGGTTCTTGTTAAACTTTTTTTGAGTGTTTATTTTACTGTTTCTGCGCATTAAAACTGCCATTAGTTGTAATTAAAGTCCTAACTTGGTTAAATAAAATGTTTTAATTTGACATTTTACATTGCAAATCTGCATTTTTCTTTTTAATTTACGGTGTTTGCGATTGCAGTTGGCTTGAGTTGGATGAAAATGACATTTTCCACTTGTTGGTCTGTGTTTTATCTATATTCGTGTTCTATATAAACTTCTTTTTTTAATCAATTTACACGCAAAAAGAAAAACATTTTTTTGCTGCTTGTTCAAATCACTTTTTGGGATTTTTCTTCTACGTGTTTTAGGGTCGGGTATTTAAAAACACCACGGAATAAACAGTTGAAGTGCGTAAAAAAATACTGTCTACTATAATGAAAATATTTTAAAGTGTATTGATTCATTAATATAGTAAGGTTGCGCGCAAACTTTTATGGTATTATTACTTGAACTCTATTAAAACATGGTTTTACTGTATTGTATTGCATTACTTATGCCAATATATAGTTATAGAAATATAAGTATTAAAGACACGGATTAATACTTCTTTGTAAGAAGATATAGAAAGAATATAATCATTGGCGTTTTTATTGTCTAAAAGATACACAAAAGTGGTTTCCTAAACAAAATATTTATACTGTTGATGTTTTTTGTTGTTGTATTACATCACACAAATCATATTGACATAAATGTAAGAGTTTTTCCTGCCATATTTTCGTGTTATTGTAATTTTATCTAAAAAACTTGCCTATACAATATCTATATATTTTAGTTTATTAAAACTTCTTTTTATAATATTAAGGGTTACGACTCCATAACTAACCAGATTATTCACGATAAATTTTTTTGTCGCTCTATATCTCTTTTTAATAATGAAAAATGCCATCCTACAGTAAAATACACAAGGTTTATGCATTTTTAAAGCGTTGTAATATGGTGTCGTATTTCCAAAGTCCTCCCGTGATTTAATGCCTTCAAGATAAGGCGACAAAATGATTTGTCTTGATGAGAAAATACAACTGCCTTTTTCAACAGATGAGTATAATAAAAACTTTAACGTACTTAGTTAATATTTTTGCCGCCTATTTCTCTAAGTTAATGTACGCATTTTTTGCATTTTGTATTAATCCAATATTAGAATTTTACACAGAGCATATAAAAAGAAAAAAATATGTTTAAGAACATACAGAAACATTTTTAATTTTTATTCTAAAAAGAAAATCAAAATAAATCATCTATTTATTTTATATAATCTTTTTTTAAATCGCAATGATTCTTTAATTATACAGGTTTAAAAGGGTAAAATATTTATCAATTTTTTTTTGAATATAATTACAAATAGCATATAACAAATAAACCAAAAAGTACAAATCTAAAAGTCATAATCACACAGTAGCTTTGTTAAACAAAATAAATCATAAAAAATATGTTATATTTATTTATTGGCTGTATTCTACGTTGTCTTTATTTATTTACATTTTACGACTTTATTTCATCTCTCCTTTTAGCGGCTGGCACTTGTAGGCAATGCGTACGCTTTGTGATTTTTTTGTATCATCATACTGGACAAATAATTATCCATACCAATAATCCCTATAAAGTTCCAGTCTTAAAAATATCTTCTTCATTTCGTTTGACTTATTCTCGTTTTGGGCTTTTATTACCCTTGATTTAACCTATGCTTCATTGTCTGTCTTCTTTGCCTTGTTAGTTGTTTTCTTTTTAGTTCGAATATGTTGTTTTTGTTATAATCACTTGATTTAGTTTATGACACTTATTGCTTACTGAGGCGTGTACTATATTGCAGATTGCCATTATTTGTTGAATTTTGACACAAACTTTACCTTTCTTATATTTACATTTTTCCTTCTGTCTTAAAAAACAGCACGTATAGTCTATATTATTTTTATATTGCTTATATAAATCTGGTGGTCCTCTACACGTACTTTAACCCTTTCGGCAGCAAAATCACATATATGTGATTTATTTTTATACCCGTAAGCAGCAAAATCACATATATGTGATTTGACCGAGAACATAAATGTTTGTTACGTATAAGAAATAAGAAATAAAACAAAAAAATATACATAATTATAGATGCATAAGTAACTATTATATAATAAATACAACATGTTAGAATAATCTGAAGTCTTATATGGATCAAATTTCGTGTTTTCGATTTAACTTCCTCCTTTTTTGGGGTTTGTAAATAAATCACATATTTGAGATAGATGCCGAAAGGGTTAAGACAAATAAAAAAATAACGTAAATAAAAACAAAAAATTCTAATATATAACTTAACATCAAAAAAGTCGAAAAATAAAACACATAATTGATTTCAAACTTTCTACTTTGACTAAAAAAGAGATATAATAATGGAAAAAATATAGAAACGATTAATATAAAAAAAATAAACTTGTTTATAGAAAATATTAAACTCTACTAACAATAGAATGATCATTAGCAGCAAAACTACCGGAAAACAAAACACTGATATAATGATATTATGACAAAAAAATAAAGTAAGTTATAATAGTAATATGGTTTTTTTAAACAGCGTTTTATTTACAAAATAAAATGTCAATAAAATCAAATCAAATGCAAACAATAAAAAAAAGATCTAAAATTTTATTCTAATGCAAATTTTTTTATACAGTCATAAAAACCTTTTAATCTGTATTTTAAGTCCCGTTATCAACTCTCATAAAATTTTCCTCTTACAATAAGTTAATGCATTTTGAAGTATATACAAAGCTAAACCTTTCCACATAAAAAGCAATTTGTAGACAAAACAAGTTAAAATTAAAATATCTAAAAATAAAAAAGAATAATAATAATAATAAAAATTAGGGACATTTTCTTTAATGCCCACGAAATTCAAAAAAATGCTTTAATGCCCACGAATTTTTAATAATTTTTTTAGTGCCCTTCATAGCCCTAGAACATCGGGGTTCTAAAATAAATAAAGCAACATTAGAACCATATTCTGGGAATATGAGGGCAACAAAAAAATGTATAAAAATTCGTGGGCATTAAAGCAATTTAAGGAATTTCGAGGGTAATAAAGCAATTTTCCCTTAAAATTAATAAGGTACCAAAGATTAGTAAAAAACAAAAATAAAATATGTAAAAAAACTATATTAGAGTTAATAAATGCAAAATGCGGTAGAATGAGTAGCTGAAACACCAAAAAACGATTAAATAACATAGACACAAAAAAAGACAAGAAATGAAAAGGCTACTTACTTGTAAATGTATGCATACTAGAAGGCTTTTCAAAAATACAATAAATATATATTGGCTATTTTTTAAAGCCTGGAAAACATATGATGAACTAATTATTATCAAAAAATTATGTAGAATAAATTAAATGGTACAAAGTAAAAGTTAAAAGTTAAAAAATAAAAATATAATAAATTACTTTTGCTGATATATAAAAAAATAAAAATAAAAACACACATTTAATATAAATACTAAAAAAATATAAATTAAATTATTCTTTGTGTATAAAACATCGCAGGATATTAGAAAACAGTAAAAATAAAAAAAAAATAAAAATCACCAAAAATACAATAAAAACAAAATTCAATAACTTTTTATATTGTAATTGATTACGCGACAACTTATGCATTAATATTACCGTAAAAAGCTTATAAAGGTAATTATCCAATTAACTAAATTCAAAATGTTTCAGATTATAAATCTATTGATTCTTTTTATGTTTTTATAAAAAAACAAAATTTTTCTGTAAAATTCATAAGAAGAATACGAAACAAGTTATAATTTTGTTAAAAAAGGTCAATATTTAAAATCATGCGACAAAGATGCTAGAAGATTGCTTAGGGCCAAATGCAAAAATTTATTTATTGAAAAGGAATAGTATTTTTGATGTTTTGGAACAAAAAATAAAAGAAAATATACTTAATAAAACTTTCTTTCGCCTACATGATGACCCTATATCAGGCCATCATGGCATTAATGGTACGCTGAAAAAGGCAAATAGAAATTGCTTATGCTCCAAAATGTCCAAGTCAATTAAAATTATGTTTTAATTTGTAAAAAATGTCAATTTTCTAATCCAGTAAACAGAGATGCTTTAGAAATACATCCTATTTCCGTGGAAGACAAAGATGAAAGAATTGGCAATGCCTAAGTGAGACTAGATAAGAAAACAAAAAATGGGTTTGCCTATATTTGTGTTTTTACTATATATGTTTACAAAGTACCCTTAAACGTTTCCTATCCTAGAAAAAGTGCTTTTTTAGGTTCTAAAGTTTTTTAAAATAGTATTTTGTGTTGTTATGAAAAATAAAAGTCAGCAGAGCTGTTATAGTAAGAAATTTTGAATAAAGTCGTTAAATAATTTTTTTTAGATATAATATAAAACATCAAACTTTCTGTGCTTATCACTCAAAAACAGATAAACTTGTAGAACGCTTCAATTAAAACTTGCTTATAGCTTTAAAATGAATGTTTATGAAAAACAGGATTTTTAAGATCCATTTAGATTACCTGTTTTGTTTTCATAAAACACTAAAATACGAAAAATCGCAACAAATTTCACATTATAAGATTTCATAGCTAAAAGATCTACTCTAACATCAGATTAAACTTTGGTCCATCATTTCGTGTGATCCCAAAATAGATAGAAGTGATGAGACGAAAAAATAGGTTTTTTGTAGGGATTTCCAGCAGCGGTTCCGATTATGGTATGGAAATATGGGCGGGATTTGTTTGAACTTCCCATCATAATGGACATAATGGTAAAATATGGCAATTAAAATTGTATTTAATAGAAATGCTACAACCGTAATTTTTCGCTTATCTTATATGCAAATATTTTCTCGTAAAGGCTTTAAAACATGATTGTAATAATAAAATCATTTTTTTTCCCTCTACATCGTTTACATATTTGTCAAAGAACACAGTTCGTACTACGGATATTACATATTTTTGTATATTTTTACTTAAATGCAATACTAATTCTACTTGACATATCTGTGGTCGGATATTTTCCGGATACATAATTAGTTTTATTGTATTAGTTTATCATTCCACAGATTCACTTTAAAGCGCTAGAAAATATAAAAAATAGTTAAATTCAAATTTATCATAAAATTAAATTATAAAAAAATGTGCAGAGCAGAAAAAAACTGCTGTTCGCATCCATACAAAATTTTTATATAGCAAAATTATTTTCCATTACAGAAATGCCTCGGAATCATCATATTTTTGTAAAAAATAATTTATTACTTTACTTATATATATCAATACATACCTGTTTCTAATATATGTAAATTTTAATCTGCGGATTTAAAAAACGGTTCAAGGCTAAAAAATACGGTTAATGCCATGATTTTATATTATTAAAAATATCAGATACCTTTAGTTAAAAAATTGCATGTAGTTTAACTATAAATGCTTACTATAGCGTTTTTGGAACGTATTTGTCCTAGCGACTACAGAGAACCATATAACTAGATTTTTATAATATCTAGCTATCATTATTAAAAATACAAATTTTGCTTTCCTTTAATGTTTTTGTTAAAATTTATTTACCTATATTTTACAATTTTATATTATGTTTACATTTTTTGTTCTAGTTCGGTTATAATATGGAAAAAATATGGAAAAAATATTGGAACATTTTCGTCCATTATGGCCATATATTGTATGGCCATTATGATTGAGTACCCTTATTTTTTTCGGAACCGCTGATTTGCAGTATACCGTATAGGTTTTTTTCTGTATACACTTACTATACACTATACCGTATAGTATACGGTAAGTGTATAGTAAACTTAGATTTTAGTTTTCTATGATTTTTTCTTTTATTGTGTAAATGCCATTGAAAAATGGGTGTATTACAATCAAAAATACAGAAATAACAATTAAAGTTATTGAACAGAACCCTGATATTGTTACAACAAATCAACGTAAGTTTTATTTGAAATTAAAAGTAAAATATTGATGTAAAGATTAAGTGTGGGTAAAAATCTCAAAGGAAATCAAAAATTTAAAATTTAAAAATAAAAACTATAAAATGTTAAATCGTTTTGTAATATAAAACACTAAAAATTCGTGTTTTATAGTTTGCATTAAAAATATAGGGATGGAAATTGTTAAACTTAATAAAAGAAGTATTTAGATCTATGAATATACACTTCATTATGTTCTATTTTATTACTTAAAAAGACAAGAATAACAACTTTCCATTTAAAATACGTATAGAGTTTGATTGCTTTCTACCTGAAGTCTTATTTTATGGTAAGTGGAAAAAATAAAAAAATCAATATTATCTCCGGCAATATTTTTTATTTTCTAAATACACTAACAATGTTAGTAAAAAAACTATACGCTTACTATACACTTACTATAACGTACAGTACTATACCTTATAGTACTATACCGTATAGTAAACACCTCGATCCTTAGTTCTTTGCTATAGAAAATAAAAAAAAAAGAACAATTAATGCAAAAAAATACTATACAAGAACGCAGAACCCTTTCTAAATTTATTTTGGCAGAATTTTTATAACTCTAAAATAGCAAAAAAATGCAGAGAAGAGTAACGTCCATATCAAAAAATACAATAAACGGGTACCATCGTGAATGGGTTCGCCATAATGTTTATAGTTTGATAGATAAAAACAAAAAATACCTTTTAATATACAAATGAAATAATCTTCAGCTTTTATAGAGAAAGAAAAAACTGTAAAAAACATCCAGGTAAAATTTACTTGTGTTAATATTGCAGAAAAAAACAGCACAAAGTAGCTTATTATGGGATTTTAAAAGTGCAAAAAATCCGCTCGAGCGTAAAGATATTTCTTTAAGCGCCATTTCTATAAAGAAAACCAGTGATAATTATTTTATCGGTAAATTTTTCGCGCAAAATAAAAAATTTTAAATGGTACAAAAACATAACGAAATACTCCAACATTCGTAGAAATAAAAAAACAAAAATTATTTATATGGACTAGAAAATAACATGAATGCTGCAAACTATCTTGTAAAATTGTAAATAATTTTTCCTAGGGTGCGTTTTACAATTTATGACTATTATAAAACATTTTTAGAACTTGGAACGGCAACCAATACTGTGCAAAAAATATTTTCTATACAATTAAAGTCGATGTAATTTCTCAAAATCTTTTTTTGATTCATGGTAAAAACTTTGTACCGCGAAGATGGTAACCTATACCAAAACTCGATTTTACGCGTTTAAAGAAAAATGGCGTAATTCAGACCTAATCGATAGTATTGGTATAAACATTTCAAAATTTACTTTTATTTGTTTTTCATGTGCATGCATTTTAATTTTACTAGTAGTTAAACATCTTAAATGGCTAAAAAAGAAAATAAAAATTTAGATAGGGTTATTTTTCTGCCCATTAATACGATAAAAAACAT
The DNA here is from genome assembly GCA_034694785.1 of Agrenia bidenticulata. Lineage (NCBI taxonomy): Eukaryota > Metazoa > Arthropoda > Collembola > Entomobryomorpha > Isotomidae > Agrenia > Agrenia bidenticulata. Next base: position 12,503 of record JAQFYM010002990.1, on the reverse strand, counting down.
TGTATTTGTTGTAAGCTAGATATACACCAAAAATTTGTATTGTGATGGTTGCGTATTATGGGAATCACGAAAAGCGTTTCAAAAATATTTTTTTTGTAATAGATTGGGTCAAGGTTTTAAAAACTTATTGCATTACTCAAACAAATTTATTTACACAGAAATTTATATAGTTGCAGGATGTTTGCTTAAGCATTTTTTACGCGCAATGTTTATCGATAAATTTGCACGTATTCGATCCAGATACTTTTAAGCAATTTATCGTATGTTTTGTACATAAAATATTACGTGAAATTGCAATTGGTGTTATTTGTAACCTTTTTTTTACTTTCAAGTATATTAAAAATTTATAAAAAACAAGTTTTTTTTTATAGTGTTTGAGGTTTATTTCCTATGTAATATATCTCTTGTTTATGTCATAGAAAAAAGTTCTAAAATAATTATGTGTTTTGTTTTTTAACCTTTTTGATGAAAAGAAAGTTCAATATAATTTGTTTGTGTTTATCCACATAGTTTTTTTTTGTATTAATTTCTGTTCATTATTATATTTTTCATGTCTTCTTTTTCTTTTTTATCTCTTTTATCTCTCTTTTATCTCCCTTTTATCTCCCTTTTATCTTTAGTTTTTATTGGTTATGTGTTTATGCTTCTTCTCAATAAAAAAAATATTTAAGACCGACATAAATGTAATCATAAACTAACCACTTTGTTTATAACACCTTATTACCGTACGGAAAAATCCTTTTTAGGCGTTCCTTTTTTTGTTTATAAATTAAAAAACTCCAGGGAATTTTTATCACGAGGGACGTTATAAAATACGACAGGCTGTATATTTTTTTTAGTTATTTTTTTTAAAATAACATTTTTAAATGTAAAATTTTTAAGATATAAATTTTTAAAAAATTATATTTTCAATTGCACGATTTTAATGTATTTTAAAACCATTTTTGTAAAAAACACGAACTAGCCCTATTGAAAAAAAATCCTGAACTACACCACTAAGTAAAAAAATTGTCAAATCTTACGCAGAAAATATTTAATCAGATTTTTTTTCTGTCTATTACAGTTTTGATGAACATATCAACAAGCTTAACATTTGCCCATATTATTTTTATACAATCGTATTTTCTGCCTCGATTTATTATCTATATTAAGGGCACATTCACTTTTTTACCTATAGGGTTTTATCCGATGGGGCGAATCTCATGCCGTTTGAGGGTTAAAACAAAAACTTTTATATAACCTGATTATTAAATGGTTTAAACTAGATTTTATGTTTTTATTGCCAAAGATGAAATGTTTTTATTTTTTTTGCGAAAAAACCCATAGGTTTTTTTCAAAAATTGCGTTCACTTATAAACCCTATAGGTAAAAAAAACCCATGGGTTTTTTCTGCCAAATTTTTTCTTTGGGTATACCCATAGGATATTTTTTTTTCTATAGGTATATTATAAACCTAAAAATTTTTAAAATACGCATAGTATTAAATTCTGGAAAGTGAATGTATATTTTATTTTTCATATTGGTTTTTTTATGATGTATTAAACCCATAGGATTTTTTTTTTCCTTTAGGATAAAACGGTGAATGCTCCCTAAGGTGTATTAACATTAACTTTCTTTTTGTAATTTTTAAATATTTGCTCATAGCTTTCTCTCCACGTTTATCTTCATATTTGTGCGCATGCATCTACTGTTTTTAGTATCATGAAAAATACAGTGATGCCATAATTTTTTTGTAAATAAAAAATCACATATGTATTTCATGTACTGAAACGCTGTAATAGCTGTACCAATTGCTTTTTAAAATCTCAAAGGTACGTATGTGTATTTTTTTTGGTCGATTACAGACTCTGATACCTTCACTACGCAAAACATCATGCATATGATTAATCTTGGAATTGCATCTCTTGTGTTTTGTTTTTATACCAAATTCTGTACTTTTGGTTTACCTTAAACTTGCAAATCTTTTAGAAGTAATGTTTTTATATTGCAAAAGCATAAAACTTACACCTAAGCTTTTTAGGTAGATGTAATAAATACAACTGTAAATTATGCATGTTCAACATAAAAATTGTACCAGAAAGTATTGTTTGAATTATTTTCTAATGCTTTCAGATGATACACCGATATTTCTCTGTCGATGTATAGCTTTCCTACTTATAAACTTTGCGTGAGTCTATTAAATCACACGAAAAAACAACTGTAATAAGAGAAACCTTACAGATGTCAACCTAGTGCGATTTGCCATGTTACGAGTTAAAGATACTTTCTTTATAAAAAATTTACATTTTTGGTCTTTTTGACAGTTAATTGCGTAAGAAAAGGATTACTTTGTAGATTCGAGTTTGCAACAATTTAACTTGTGCCTTTACATTCTGTTGCAGAGTTTTTTACCTTTTATCTGCCGTAAAAGAAGCAAATTTAGTCCTATATACACTAAAGTCTGTAATACTTGTGATATACTTGTAGATAATTGTTAATAGGCATTAGTAAAACAGTTCGGCGTTAAAATCTGTTGTTTATTACTTTACTATGTTTTCATATGTATTATGGTATATATGCTCGCACAGTTTTTTTTTATTCTTGCGTTATCTAAAACTTTGTTTTGGCACAATTCCGTATGTCCATACTGCACTTGTGGTGTAGACGCACTTATATAATACGAATGACGTAGCCGCAAAGCCTTAGAAGACACTAAGAAGCCGCAGGGTATTTTTTGTCAAAAAATGAGGTTCCCCAGTATTTTCTGTTGTATTTTTTTAAGATAGATGCAGATAAAACTGCCCAAACAACATACAAAATGTAAATTAGTGTTTTCATATGCTTAATAAGTGTTTTACAAAATTTTAGTGTCTTTGTATTATATTTTTTGTACGTTTTTTACAAACCTATTGTATTAAAAAAAGTTAAAAAATACACAACTAGTCAAGTACCCTGATTTATTCCGTGAATGACATAAAAAACCCAGTGTTACGTTAAAAATTACCCATAGTAAGAGTGGACCCCCGTAGTAACTTGAAAAGATCGTAAAAAATCATTTTTAGCTAATAAAAATAGGTGCTGCATTTTTATATGTTTAACATGCATAACATCTGTAGTCTTTGTTTTTTTCTCATATGATATGTCAAAAAAATGAAAAATTTTTTTTTTCTCTTTAAAGCATAAAACAAGCAAAAAATACAGTTTACAGATTTTTTTATATACGATATATCTTTTTTGAAAAAATACAAAAAAAATTTTTTTTTGTCAAAACTGTATTCTTGTCTGATAAGACGAAAAGACAATATATCATTAGTTTACACTTATTTTTGCGTATTTGTTACATGTACCTACTTTTTTCAAAATTAATTTCGTACTTTTTAGTGGAAGTCTTTTCTATGGTTGTCGGGTTTACTTAAGTAGTAGAATCGTTCCCTTGTTAAAAAATGACAAAAAAACGAAAAAATTTTAAAGTCGATAAAAAGATGCAATTTTAATTTTCCAAAGCATCATTTGTGTTGGATACGTGTCAATTGTACATTTATATAAATTATGCTTAAATGTTTGTTTATTCTGGAATTATGCCAGAGTAAAAATATAGGCTAATAAGCAGAATCATATTAAAATGCCTAAATTTTAATTAGTTAATATAATAAATATATATTTTTAGACGCTAAAATAATTTTGAGGGTACGGGTTACTATAACAAAGTAAGAACTGATTTTAAAAATTAATCTGAAAACAAAATTTTTAATTAGAGCTAATGACATTTTAGCATAACATGCACTCTATTTAAGCGCCTTATTTGCTCTTACTTTTATAAATAAAATTTTTATGGATATATTGGTACACTATTAATTTAAAAAAGTGTATTTTAGCGACAAAACCCTTATTCTGCTAGAAACGGGTTATTCCGCTGCAATTTTTTGCTTTTAAAAATGATATTATTTAGTAAATGCCTTTAAATAACCCGATCTTATAATTTCTTTAGAAATAAAACACCAACATAAAACAAACGAACATTTGCAATTTTTCATTTATAGAAAAGAAAATAGACAGTATATGGTTTTTTAAAGTTAACCTTATTCAATAGATATTTAATATTTCCGCTACATTTAGGGTCGTACTAAATAGATATTTTTTTTTGCTAAATTCGTAGCTTAAATCACAATTATCAATAAGATAATTTTTGAAATAAGCAAAAAAAAACAAAGTATTTTTATTTTACATAATCAGTCAAAAAGATACAAAACAATACGTATATGTAATTTTGCTTTACAACAATACCACTGCTATACCTAAAATTACTATTACCGATCTACATAAAGGACAAACGGACATAATGACTGTACACCATATAGTCATCATGGGCGGAAATTTAATTAACATATTTCGCGCTATTTATTCATATTTTTTTAATATATTTTAAAAAAGAAATGTATTGATCGAAAAAAGATCCTTGCAGAATTTACCGTCGGGATTACAAAATTTATTACAATAGTGCAGGGTTTCACAACTGTGGACCCTGGGGCCAAAGTTGGCACTGGAAAAATTTTACTTGGTCCCCAGAAATCACTAAAAAAACAGCAAAAAAATGAGATTAAGATGGTTCTAAGTGCTTAATACAGATTTAAGTAGACCAAGGTCGTGTTTTTTACAATATTTTTCCACAATAATGTTCTTACTTTAAACCTTAATTAATTACCCGACAAATTATGCCATATACCCGTTCCAATGCAATAAAAGTCTATATATACCTTTAGTTTACTTATTCATTAGAACCAATACTTCTGTGACGATATGTTTTATTTGTCACAACCAATTATCTGATCACTCTATGCGCCAATCAAAGCCCGAAGATTATTTAGATTTAGATTTTGTTATAAGATTATAGTTAGAAACTAAGATAGCTTGTTAAATGTCAATAAATTTCGTAAACCCTGAGTACGATAATATATACTTTTATAGTTCTTTAATAGTCTATGAATTCTCAAAACCTTTAGTGCAAAGGATTCAATAGTAAAATAAAAATCTAAATATAAAATAGGTCACAAAAAATGCTCAATTTTGTTTCTCATTACTTTTTGTATAATCTGTTGTATAGTTTTATCATGCGTAGCTGGTTGGCCCCATAATTTTAATTTTTTGCCCATATGATAACCGTGTAGAGAACCCCTGCTATAAGTGATAGTATATTGTTAAAATAAAGTTGATTTAAATATTATATTCCTTATTTTTTTTTTTTAATATTTTGTAAATTTTAACCCTGGAAATTTTAAATTTGGCATTGGTGAGTCTTGTGTTGAGAACCCCTGCAATAGTGTTTTAACCCTTTTTTATCAAACATATAATTTTATATCAGTTAATTTATTTTTTGGATTGGTTAAAGAGCAATGTCAATAAGTTTATAATGTAACATCAATAATAACTTACTTTACTTAGATATATTAAGTCAAAATATTAACTAGTGTTTACTTTTTAGTTCATAGATTTTATTCTATTGTTATGTGTTTTATTAGATTGCGTCTAAGTAACCACTTTCCTTTTCTTTTCTACGAGAAACAAAAAGAAATAAATACCATCAAGTATTACGGGATTATGACATTGTTAGTGTTGCATAAAAAACAGGAACTTGCAATAGGGGACTTTATTGTTTGTAATATTATTGTACCGCATAAATGTATTTTTTTATTGTTTTTTTGTGTTTATCTGTAACCATTTGAGTTTTTTTCCGATAGATATGCACCTTTTTTTATTTAATATGCAGCTTGATTCGCCCATAAAAGTCAAATGCATATACTAATAATATCCTAACAAAAAGCATGGTTATATTTTCATTGTTCGTTTATCTATTTAATCCTGCTTTTTTAGCATCTTAATACATCTCTTAACATATTTATTTATAACCACCACAATCAGCTGGCGTTTAAAGACTAAAAAGTATTGATAAAATAATGTTGTGATATTCACTGGTAACATTCTAGTTTTTTTTATTAAGTACTTTATAAAAGTAAGTTTGCTCAATGCAAACGTATGGTTCCACCCAGATTCTAAAAAGTATAAAAAAAGTCTTTTTTTTGTAAATATATTCTATGTCCGCATATTTTGCACTTTTTTTGTACTGGTAACCATAGAAATAAGGTTGAGTCGTATAGAAAACTAGAATAGCCAGATTTTGAATTATTAACACATAGTTACATTGTAAAAAGTTTTATATATAGAATTTACTAATAGAAACAACTTTTGTTTGTTCAAAATTAATTGTGGGTATAGAAAATTGTATCCTTATGTCAAACAATGTATGTCTGCAAAGTGAAAGCAAAAATAAATAAATACAAATGCATATATGTCAAATAAATCAGGTAAAACATAAATAGATACAGTAGTAGAAAGCTTTTTTTGATTAAAACGTTTACCAAAAAATTTAAACTCGCAAATTAAAAAAAAACTCTTTTATTTTGACTCGCGGAAAAAGAAAAGGGAAGTTATTGCAAAAATGTGATCAAATAAAACTAGTACACAGTTATTTTGCAACAATACGATATAATAAAACATAAAAAGTAATTTTATTGTCATTTTATATTTCCGTATTAAGTTATTTTTTTATTGATGTTAAATTAGAATCTAGTAATATTGTTCTATGCTATCGTTGAAAAATAATGTGAATATTTTTTTTTGCTTTTTTTGATGTTGATAATGGGCTGGTTACATTATTGTAGCAAGTTTCGTGGGTTTGAATGGAATTATATATTTTTTATTTTATTTTAATACTCCTCTTGCATAAGTTTTATATAAAACATGTATAAAGACGTTTGTAAATAACCGCCTACAAGGTGTAATATTGTTTGCACGCAAAAACTGGTTTCTTTTATGTAGATCAGTAATTGTGATTTTTCTCTAGCTGTTGTATTAGTGTTTAAAAAATACCTATACATTTTGTTTTGTATCTTTTAGACTGATTTTGTAAATAAATATACTTATACTTATAATTTTTATTATGATGCAATAAAAATGCATATTGGTAATTGTATGAGAGAGGGGATGCAAGAATGCAGTAAAAATCTGCCAAAAATGCGATTAATGCCTTTTTACTGCAAAAAAATGCATTTATGAGATTTTTATGTCTTGAAAAAGGTAAACCAATTCAAGGCAGTATAACGCAACATTGACAAATATAAATGGGCATATACATATACAATAAGCTTTTGTGCCTGTTTCAGCTAATTTGCAAGATAAGAACACATAAAATAAAGCTAAAATGCAAAAATTGCTGCTGTTAATTATTTAAAATGTTTTATTTTAGCATCTAACTGCAAAAAACAAAATACAGTTGTTCCGTTCCCTAGTAACTGTTTTTTTAATCTCGAATTTATGTAAAAAATGATGTATTTATACACCCCTAAATTTAGGAGACACTACGAAAAATTTATTTAATAAGATTACCGTGATATACAACAGCATTCAAGTGACTTTTGTATTGTCTTTAAACGCGATATGTCAATGTTTTGCCTTTTAAAGTTGTTTTTAATTTCTAGAGCACGTAAAGATTCGGGTCGCTCAAAGGCATTTAATGGATCAAGCCGTATAAAAATAGCAACGGATCGCAGCAATATGGCATAATTTTTGCAGAATAAATATTTTTTCGACTACGTTTTATTGTTAAAGTTTGATAGTGCACCATTATTATCTATAAAAAATTTATTTTATATGTGAGAATAAATTAGGCGCTATTATTATCTAGATTGTTTTGGGCATATCTTTGTAACCAATAAGTAAGTCTGTCTTTTAAGTTAAATTTATTAGATAATTGCGTATTTTTTAACCCAAAATCTTTACCTTCACAATCGATTTGCAGTCCGAAGATAAATTTTTATTATTATTCGTTTTTAATGGAACATGTTATTAGTGTTGTACCAGGATTTTTTTTTGCCAGGGGTCAGTCTGCGTTTTTTATGCAAAAAGGCTCTTAAACCTTATTTTCGTGCATCTAATCTTTATAATTTTTTTTAGAAAAAAGATTATGTAACAATTTTTTATTTATATTCTTAACATCAAAAACAATCTCTGCTCAAATCGACCGCGCTTCAAATACAGGCGTAGGATTTATATCCGAAAAGGGTGTAAACTTCCCCCCTCCCCACCTCCACCCCCCCTCCCAGGGTCGCGCCTGAATGTTCTTTTTTCATCTATAATAAGCTGTTGTTTTAGTCTGTCATACTAATATAACAAACAAAAAGTATAATTTGATCTATTTAAATACGCATAAAACGTGTTCTAACACGTGGAATATAATCTTAAAATACAAAAAAGCATATTTTTTGTATTTACAAAAACTTGTTGTTTTTTCGACATTTTCTTATAAAAAAAGGAACGATTCTAATACTGTAGTTAACCGTTACACCCGTAGTAAATACTTCACCAAAAAATAAAGACATCGAATTGATTTAATTTTAAAGAATGCGACAACTAAAAAAAATAAAAGTAAACTAATCATATGTTTTTTTTTTAACCTAATTGATAACAAGACGGTTTTAAAAAAAATCAGGATCATTTGTAGTTTTCTAAATAGATAATTAGCATAAAAAGCACACTTAAAGCTAAAATTTTTGCTTTTTAAAGCAGAGATCAAGCAAGAATGCAGATTAATATTTTTTTTATAATCTATGTATAATATGTGAAACAAAAAAAAAAAAAAAACTATAAATGTTTTTGATGTTAAATATACAAAAATGCAATAGCTTTTTTTTCCAAAAATGTTTTTTTTTCGTCTGTTTATGTTACTACGAATGTCCACTCTTAATAAGGGTAAGTTGTCACTATTTGACACCGCGAACCTATTTTACTTGAGTAATCCTTCTATATGGATTTCTTTTTTTTAGTTTTTATAACTTGCGAACAAATGCCTCAAATCTAAGTTTTAGTAGGCGTATTTTTTATTCGCACGCCTTGTAAGATACACTGCAAGTTCTTAACGAGAAGCTTACTTTGTATAACGCGTATATAAAAAAAACTTGCATCTTAAAATCCGTGCTTACGGCATAGTTTCTGACACAATTTCAGTCAAATATTAGACTTTTTTAGTAAATTTTCTGCAGCACCATTATTAAAAGGTACTTGCATTGCATAAAAAACATTTCAGATTACTAATAAGAACTCGATTTTATGATGACTTTTTGATTTTAATTACCCAGGATTATTATAGTGTAATCTAGACTTTAATTACCGACGCATTGCCTTCGTAGGTGTAAAAAATTGCGCAAAAATTTTACTCTGAAAAAATCTAAACATTTAATAACTTGATTTTAAATATTATTCTATAATTGCATATTGCACGTCTTTTTAGTAACAATTTTTTTCATTTATATAAAAAATACAATTTTCTACATAGTCAATCAGCAAACTGTAACTTAAATATATTTGTGGCACGAAAGAAGCCATACCATAATCTACAAAATCCTTGATTAAAGCCGTTTTTATATTTAGTAAGGTATAAACACAACATCACATTTTAAAAATGCCAATGTGTATTTGCATTTTTAAAAACATTTGGCAAATACTAAATTATATCACAATATGCAAAACACTAACTTCTTGCATAATTACTAATAAAAATTTTCTTATAACTAATCCGATTTTTAAATTACATTTTTTGATAATTTAATCAAAACAATTAATTTAATCAGATAATTTGCGTTTTATATTTACAAAGTAATCATTTTTTATAGGGCATTTTTTTTTTGTGTTAAGATTTTGTCTTTGTAACCATCACAGCAAAAAAAAAAAAACTTATAGTAAATTGATATCTATAAAAAAAGAAAAATTGCATTTGGATATTTGTGTTAAGCGCAAAAATACATTTAATTACTCTATAAGAACACATGCGACAATTAAAATTCAATACATTCAAAAAGCAAACTTTTTTAAAAAATACAACACAATGTATTTGTTTGCCTTTTTTTACGATATAATACATTTTATTGTTCATGCAAAAAAAAATTACCCAGTAATAAGAATGTGGATAGTAAGTTTAAGGCAGTTTTTTTACTTAAAGTTCGAGTTGTTATGAAGAAAATTTTATTTAGCATGATAGATGTATTTTCGGTTGTAGATGAAATATGGATTACAAGATTTTTTTGTGTAAGAAATTTGGCCAAAGAAAAAGGCTTTTTTGCTTTTATATATGCGACCTACATGCATTTATTTTCATATTTAATTGTTGACACTTCTGCTTGTTTTACGTAATAAAACTTGTAAGCATTGCATTTAACATACAAAAAAAATATTATAATGTGATATCTACTTTACCGGTATATATCTTTATATTTCTTTATATTTCTTTATATATTCATACTATTTTAAAATGGAGAAGGTGGAACGTAAATAGTAGATCAAACTATATTGCTTTTTATTTCGTATATAATCGACTAAAAAAAAAAATAGATTGTAATTTCCGCCCTTAATTTTTTCTACTAAGAAAAGCTTGTTTTTTTTCTTTTGTATCTTTTTTAAAAATCGTATTTTGAAAAATACTCGGATATTCACAAAATCACCCAAGTATTTAGTATTTATATTGTTTACTAAACAGTAGTTTTCTCCTGGTCTAAAACACGTTTATACATATATTCTATTTAATTGTGTATTTTTTTACGTTAAAGCATTACAGCATGTTTTTTTACACAACCCGCGTTAGCAAAACTTGCTAAGCATCCATATCTTACTCCGTTGTAAAGCAACTAAAGATATAAACTTTTTTATTTATGAAACAATTTTAGCTGTATTGAAATATTAAACTGTGTTTTCTAACGCCTTTTTTATTATTTAAATATTTTTTCTTATGGGTTTCTCCTAAAAAAGGGTATAAAAATCCATCATAGATGCACTTCAAAGACATAATTTTTTTTTTTCAAAAAAGACAAAGCGTCATACATTATTCTGCAAATATATAGACCGCAGCTGTTTCATAACAAAACGGTTTTCGACATACTTTCTAGTGTATTTTACATGGCTGTTTATAGCAACAGTCTTTTTCTTAAACCGCGGTTATTACAATATAAATTTCTTAGATTTTTTTATGTTTTATGGTGCATATATTTTTTTATATAGAAAAATATGCTTTCTTATCGTATATAACCTTCAAAACGTTGTTTTAATGTTTTGCAGTGTTTTTGTGTATGTTAAACCAGGGCCTTCCAAAGAGGACACTGGGGCCGGGGACAATTTTTTTTATGGGCCCCTTATCAAAGAAAAAAAAATAATATAGTGTATTTTTTTTTATAGGCGTAAAAACAATATGCTATATGCAGGGCAGATATTTTAATATTTTTCTGGGGGGGGGGTGGCATAAATTTTTTTCCGGCCTTAATTATACGTAAATGGCAATATCTGGCCTTCTTTTTGTTTTTTATGGGAGCGTGGAATCTGACTAGTTCATGAGCCTTTTGAATAGCCATACTGGCTATATACCAAGACTAACAAAAAAAAAGATTTGCTCATTTTGCATACTTAATAATATAATAGTACAATCGAAAAAACTATAAAGATTATATAATTATATTATCAATACAAAGCAAACAAATTGTAAAGGGGTATACATTTAATTTGTAATTTTATCAACTATCATTTTTTGGATTGTTTTTTTAGTTTATCTGCTCTTAAGAAACTGATAATAATATGTAAAAGGTAGTAGAAAACAAACCTAATAAGTGTTTTGCAGCCATAAACAAGTTTTGGTACGGTTTTTTACTGCTTAGTTGTCACCATACGGTTTTGTGCTTTCATGTTGTAAATCCTAACCGAAACTTGTAGGGTGTTTAGATGCACAAGTTACGAAAAACACCCTTATGTTTTAGAAAAAAAAAAACTGTATATTAAATTGCATTTTTTGTAAAAAAATTGCAATATGCTAAGACTTGTGTAAACTAAACCATCTGAGGGGTCAAAATATAAAAAACATCCACGAGAAAAAAAAAATGCAATACAATGTATATTTTATGGCTTGGCGTGCCACTAAAAAGCTTTTTGCAACAAGCCAGATTATACCGCACAGTTTTTATCTAGCAAACCCTTTGTCTTTAGCTAATGTTTTTTCTAACAGTACTTTAATCATTGAAATGAAATTTAACTAATTGAAGTCAAAAAAAAAATGTTGCTGGCATATTGGTTGATTTGAAAACTTTTTTTACCATCATACTGTTTTTTTTAAGCACATCAGTACTCAGTAAATTTGAATGTTTTTACAAAGATTTTTATGTTTGCATATTGACAAAAAAAACGAAAAAAGTTGTTTTACATTTAAAAAACTGTGGATACCACATAAAACAACAATGACTGGGTAAAAACAGTTTTAAAGTTAAATTTAATGTTCTAAGAGTACAAAAACAGTCTTTAAGCGATTATAAAAAAGTAACTGATAAGTCAATATAACAATCCAAGACAAAAACTCAGCATTAAACCTTGTCTAAAGACACGTATAAACTGTTGTAAAGTTATCCTGTTAACCTTTCAAAACAAGTCTTTCTTACCAATTA
>JAQFYM010002989.1:0-20589 GCA_034694785.1 Agrenia bidenticulata | reverse complement strand
TCCAAGTCGAGTTTGATTCGATAGGGACTCCCCTAACAATGATTTCCCGCTATTCGCCGAGCCATATAAATCATTGTTTACGAGAGGGATTCCCTCATCGAGGTAACACCTTCATAGTAGTGTTACCAACAACTTTTTTGGGTTTGTTTACATATTTAATGGTATTCTATATAATAAAGTAAATGTTTTTTTAATTTTCCAACACGTTGTTTTAAATTTATCTAATACGCCATATTAAAAAGTATAAACTTGCAAGCAATATTTTTGATTTTTGATATTTTTCTATGCAATATTTTGATGTAAATATTTGATATTGCAATTTATTGAAATGCATGGGTTTTCTAGTAAGTCGTACAAAAAGGTTTTTTGGTATAAAAAGTAGCATGTTGGTATGTTTAAATATGGTTGCAAACAAACTCTAGTAGACAATAAGCTAAAATTTACATCACTTATCTGATTAATGTGTAAAAACTCAGGAAAGGGATTTAGGGGGGGGGGGCACTGGGGGCATGGGTCCTAGGGACCCCTTCTAAGAGGCCCTAAAAAAGTTTTATAAGATACTTAGTTTTCTTATAAAAAAACTCATATGCATATGTGATTGCAAGAACATGACAGCAAAGCAAATATTGACAAAAAATGCAAAGTAATGTAAACATGTCTAATTTGCATTCTTAGTTTATTTTCATATGCAAAAATACTGGAAATCATAGTGCGTTTCTGGTTTCGACAAGAAAATAGTTTTTATACAGGAACAGTTTCGAAATAAAACTAGTAGCTGGGTTTAAAAAGTTTAGGAACTATTCAAGAAATAATTTCTTAAATGATTCTGGTTTCATATACAAAAGAAACTGTTTCTTCTTTTTCTAAAAATTTTAAACTTTTTGGATCTGGAAAAATACACCTTTTTAATCATGCTTGTGTTTTGAACCCCATACTTAGTATTGAAATAAAGGATATTGTCTTTTTTCTTTGTTTAATCAATAAAGAAAAATTCATTACTTTTTTTCTTTAGCGTGCATTCAGTATACAAAATTAAACATGTTTATATTAACGAACAGTTTGTATACAGTTGATAAACTTAAAACCGCAACTTTTTTTGGTATTTCTGGCTTTGGGCTTAGCAATATATATCTAAATATTCTGTAGAGATAGATACTGAATAAAATGAAGGTTTTATGAATATATTTGGAATGATAAATAGTGTTTTTCGCAAAAAAACAAACACAATTCGTGATAACTTTTAAAATATTTTGTAAAAAATAAGACTTTATATGTAATTAAAAGCCAATGTTAGTACTACGAGACTAAATTTTGTATCAAGTCAACCACAAATGAAAAAATAATGTAAATTGACTGATATAAAATATCATTATACATCATATTCCTATAAATATATTAAAAGTGCATTTATGTATTTGACCAAAACAAAAAGGACTAAATGATTTTTACAGAACCATAGTTTTGCGTAATTTATCCAGAAAGAATATGTTGATCTTGTTATATTTTTATATATTTTTCTACGTTATATCAGAATAAATTATATTATTAAATGTATTTTTTGTTACCGAACGTTGTCATTCTGTATATTTTTTGATTTACTAATCGTTAAAACATACTTTTCAACTGTTCATCATCACATGCATATATTTATTTTATGGGTATGAATAAAGAAGAAACTACAAAAGAGTAGTTTCTTTGGCGTAATATAATTGATGCGTCAAGATAAAGAATCAGTTTCTTTTAAAATCGAAAATATTTTTTTAAGAACGTAGTTTTTCCGTAAAACTCAAACTAAAAGTTTTTATAAGCAGAAAAAGTTTCTAGTAAAATCAGGAACAGCCTCTAGAAACCCGTTGGCTCGGTTGTAATAAGGAAAATTTATACAAAATCATGTATATGCAAAGGCTTGCTGTTTCTATGCTTTTATGCGAAAAACAACGTAAACAAACCTTTTTGCATTTTCTTTTATTTACTAATTTACGTACACATTAGTTTACCACACTTACAAATATAGCTGCAAAACTAAGATAAATTGTAAATGTACCTGGGTCTAAAAAGCGCAAAAAAAGATAATCTGTTTATTTTACAATAACCCAGACACGTAATCGTATTTTCATTTTTTTGCTTAGATCTAGTTAAAAATTATACGTGATTAAATGCAGTGCAAATAGTACGTAGTTATAAACCTTTATTGTGTAAGTCCTACTAGATGAAATATGCAGCCAATCACACATTAATAACCACGACTTTCTACAGTTTTACAAGTGACAAGTAGCATTTTTGCATTTTTGCCGTCGTTCGTTTTTTGAATACCTTTTCATTTTGCTATGATAATATAATCACGCCTTACTTCTAGTAATACAATTAACTTGTATGTGCAAGTCAATCTAGCTTGTTTGCATGTTATGTGTACTTGAAGCTGTTTCAATAATAATTTTCCCATATTTTTTTTTTCGCACCATGTAAAGTACCTTAGCTTTTATGTGCTTTACAGCGATTATAAAAGAAGAATTGTTCTTATTAAATAAAAAACAGTGTCAAAATTTTTTAATGTGTCAGTAAGTAGCAAACTTTATAAGAAAACATAAAATTAAATTTTCAAAATTAATTGTGCTAGAATATGCCATATAAAAATGAATAATAACTAAGGTAACAGTAAGATTACCATTGTATAAACAATTCTTTAATATTTTTTTTTAAGAAACTAAATAAGAAGTAAGATTGTTCATATTGTTTTGTCTACACGTGTATAGCATTCTGTAAAAATTTTTTTTTATTTGTATGCTTTACATTCGCAAGTGCCGTTTTTTTCGCATAAAAAAAAATTAAATTTTTCTGCTGTCAAAACATAGCTTACAAAGCAAATCATATAACTTAAACACAATTTACAGAAATTTTAGGATTTTTAGTACTGCTTCCTACAAAAAATTCCAACAAGGGCCCCATGAAAAATGCCCCGGGCCTCCTAAAGTGTAAATCCGTCTTTGGTATAACCTCGTTATATAAATTTTAACTTTAATTTTAGTTTAGTTTTTGTAAAATGTTGGTCTTTTTTGCTGTTTGATCATTGTTTAGTTACTATAAACACTACACATAGAAGCGGAATTAAATGGCGCACAGGGGGCATGGGCACCAGGGCCCTTGGTATAGAGGGCCCCAAAAAAAAAATTTGAATGGAATATTTTTTGTGTAAAAAATAACAAAATACCGTGACCTTTTTTTATGCGAGTACAAAAAAAAAAGCTTTTGTATGACAAAAAAATTAATTTACATCTTAGAATTCAAATTAACATTTTTTTACAATATTTGTGCAAAATTCAGCAAAATCTCTAAACATAAACTCCGAGATTTTGTAATACGCGTATTTATAATAGTTTGCTAAGTAAAAATATACTAGCTTTTACTACTTTGTATAATTATTTTTCTAGCATAAAAGCTATCCGCATATATTGACTTTTACTAATAATTATAATACATTTTTTAAGTCATCCAAATTTATAGCAACCAAAATTACAAACAAAAATAAATATATTTACCTTTTTCTAACGAAAAACTGCATGGAATAACGGTTATATTTTTATTTTGCGCACAGAAAGTATTTTGCGTTTTTTTATAATCATATCTATGATGCATGACTTAAAAATTATTGTATAGGTGCTAGCAGTGCTCACTAGACCAATTGAAACAATACACATATATCTTTGCGAAAAAAACTATACAACGAATGCAAAATGGTTATTTTAGGTTTGTTTTTTCTATGATATATAGACTTGAATAATAAATATTTTTCATTTATAGTATTTTGAATTTACTTTTGTAAAAGCTATATATTAGAAAAGACCAAAAAACACTAAGTCATTGCAAGTCTATCTGATATTTTATATATGGATTTTACGTAGTTTTACACTTTACTAGGTTATAAATGCATTTTTAGCATTTTTTTTTAGTAGGAGATGCGTTTGAAGTTTTCTTGACAACTTTATTAGGAGGTTGTGTGCTGATACAAAATGCAGGTGTTAACAAAATTATGTTAATGCCAACAAACAGTATACATCTAGTAAGACTAATAAAGTAAATGTTTTGATAAATTGTGTTTTGCTACTGTTTTGTTAAGCGTATATAAAAGCAAAAGGTAAATTATTTAGCCACCTTTATAAATAATATTTACATGTGTTTTTTGTCAAAATACTTGTCAACTACAGTTTTTTTTATGTAAACTGCCGTATTTAGTTAACGGATTCTATTTTTACCTCCAAGTAAATCTATGTTTTTACGTTTAAATATTATTTTGAGTATACGCCAAAAAAAAGAATACTTTTTTTTCAAGAAAATGAGCTTAAACTCTAAATGCTACTTGCAGCAGTACATAAAAATTAAAACTGAATTTATCACTGCCTATCACCAAAAATTTTTAAAAAAATACAAAGGGGGCCCCCAAAAAAAAAAGTGCCCCGGGCCCCCTAAAGTGTAAATCCGCCCCTGACTAAACAACTACTTTCGGTATAGCCCAAACCGCTCATGCTTATTTTTTGCGTTTTTTTGACGTTTTTCGTTCTTTACTAAACTTAATTAAGAGTGATATCAACGGATTAAATTTTAATACTATGTAAAAAAATGCATAATTTAATGGATATATAAAAAAACAAATTTTTTAGCTTATATTAATACCATGGGGCTTTCGAGATTTTTTGCATTGTAATTTTTAGGCCAAATAAAGCGGGTAAAGTTTTTTGCTGGAAAAAACATTTCATTTTAATTTTTTATAATGTTTAATATTAATTTTCCTGCGAAATAATTCTTTCCATTGGACAATATTATGACATATGAAATCTACCTTGGTCATTTTTTTTTCCATTGTCAAAAATATACCCAAAATACAATGTAAAATTTTCCAAACGCCTTCTATATATCAGTCGCGTGTGCAGCAAAAAAAGTTCCGGCCGTAGTTCGCAATTAACAAAAATAGATTGTAAAAACCTATTTTTCAGGTGCTTAAGCCATTGATTTTTAGAACTATCATGTGAAATTTTTTATGCGGATTTATAAAATCACAAATTATCACTTAAAAAAAAGTCCCATCCTAAAGTTATACGTAAAAATGTTTCGAAGAATAGATCATACACCTATTTCTGCATTACAACTTTTTTTACATCAATATTGTAGAATAGGTGTTTTTCTATGTGTCTGTCAATATATATTTTTTTCTTGCAGAAAGTTTCAATTTCACGTTTTTATTGTTGTAATCCTGTTATAAGTACAGATATAATATAAAAAAGGTTACGCATGCATAAATTAAAATAAACAATACTAAAATTAAATAAAGCGATGCATATGTAAGGATCCATATACAAAAGATCTAAAAAAAAAGATTTAGTGTTATTATGGTTTTTTGGTTACAAAAAAATTTGATAGCATTAAATACGACAAGAAGTTGACAGATTGTCGCTAGACTTATAAGTTGTGTTTACGGTTTTAAATAATATTTAAGAAAGTAACAAGGATGTTACATAATATTTAAAACAATTGTTAAAATATAAAGATTAATAAGAATGCTAGTTTACGTCGTTTTAAAAAAATATTTATCATTTGCACTTAAAGGCTGTTTGATGCCTCTTTATGCAATTTATACACATCTGGTGAAGTATCAATATAAGAAAATCGATTAACGTGCATAAAAAAATATTTTTCGTGCAGCACATGGTAACGGGCTGTTTTTTTTTTGCATGGAGTACGTATTTCTACTAAAAAATGTCTATTCCCATATGATGTATAATAATAATGTATACACATGGTACATATCCTATCTATCCTATAATGCGTAAATATACTATTAAAGATATGGAGAAAAACTAATATCGGCAAAAAAACAGTATAGAAATGTAGACTCCAAAATATCAGCAACTCATATAAAAACTTAGTTTTTTGTACACTTTGTGATAAAAAATCTATTAAAAAAATCAAAGCCCACTTATAATCCTATAGCAAAAGTAAAAAAAAAAAGTCAAGAATTAAATTCTACGTAACAAAGTACTTTGTTTAAAAATGTTCGTTTTGTTTCAAAATATTTTTTGCTAAGTAGTTTTTTAGTTAAGGCAAAAAGACCTATATTATTACAATTTAAAAATATGTCGTTTGCTTACATCTAAATATACAAAAAAATTTGCAATTAAAATGTAATACGCTCTACGATGCAAACTCTTGAATACTTTAGTCATAATATTTAATTGTATTGGGGGCAGATACAAACAATTTTTTAATTATTTTTGCGCAAAAAATGCATCATGACAAACACTTTATATCAAAAAATCACAACATGTTGTAAT
Organism: Agrenia bidenticulata; assembly: GCA_034694785.1. Lineage (NCBI taxonomy): Eukaryota > Metazoa > Arthropoda > Collembola > Entomobryomorpha > Isotomidae > Agrenia > Agrenia bidenticulata. The sequence continues at coordinate 14,266 of JAQFYM010002989.1, read as the reverse complement.
TACTGGTTCTCGTTGCATTTTGTATCCAAAATATATTATATTATTTTAATTTTGTTTTTTTTGGACATTATAAAAGCGGTAAAAAATACTACAAAATATTTAACTAATTTATTTGTTTACAATGTAATGTATAACATTAAACTGTGTTTGTGTAAAATTTTGTAACCCCACGCATTACGAAAGCCCTTGAGTCGAGACATTAGGCTTTTATTTTTATATTTATGTTACAAGATGCCTTTTGTATAGGTGTTGGTGGCGCAACAGATAACTTGCGATTCTGAGCATAATTTAAAAAAAAAGGCAAATCCAGCGCAAAACGTGATGCTTGAGTAGGGCGGGAATCTAATGGCCAAAATGAATATTTGTTTAAGAGACTGCAAAATATGCACAGTCATGCCTTTTTGTCAAAAAAATACATTCACCTTGATATGAAAACAACCCGTATATAAGACGGCATATATACATTCGCTGTGTCATAAAATAACAGGATTTCTTACAAAAATCTGCACCGACATGTTTCACCCTTCTAGTTATCCTGTGAATTATTTTACGTATAAAAGTTCTAAAATATATTTTTTATGTACGAATATGCCCAAACATGCCTGGTCAAAAAATTCGCATTTTACTTTATAAGTATTTTTAAGACTAGTGTCTATAATACTAAAAGACGTCATATCATAATAATATTCAACGACAATGGTGCTTTTAGGAATGATCTCATGTGATAATATATTTTTATATTTAATTCAAGGGTTGTATTGTGTAAAATATAAACACAGTCCCACATATACACCCATATGGCCTTTTGTACATGTTTATTTCTGACATGTCGTTTTTGCACGATTGTTATCTTTGTTTCCTTTCAAAGTACAACAGCATCTTTTAAAAACACCTCGCGAACCTTACACCACTTTCCAAGCACTCAGTAATGCATTTTTGTACACCAATAGACCTGAAAACAGCTTCATGTATTTACGATATTGTTTCGAGCTTCTGATCGTACTTTTGATACTAGTTGCTATATATTTTTCTGCTTGTTTGTCTTATAATGTTAAAATTCGTTATGTTTTGTGTAAAACTGTACAACTTGAATCATGTTCAAATTAAACAAAAAATTACGCTGTTTCTCATGTGTGAACATATATGGTAATTAGTCTTTTCTTTTTGATATTGTATATTTGCTCTCATGTTAGCCAATAGTACTGCTTTTCTATTTTTTGTATCTTTTTCAGTCAACACTTTAATTTTATTCATAAGTAATTGGTTAAATCTTTTTATACAGTCTGTAGTTATCTGATGATATTGTGAATCTCTGACATATAGTTGTAATATTATTTACACCAACGTTTCACATCTATATTAACAAATCCATCTCCTAATCTGTACAAATTTCTCTTAGAACACCATGTTGCATTAAAATAAACCAAAATAACCATTTATCGATACTATGCGCATCAAGACTGTATATTATTCTATGTTTCCCCATTTTAGATTGGTTTTTAATTGCTACAAAAATATTATTGTCGTTTCTTATCTTATCTGATTAGTTATCCTATTTAATCACATTACCATATATCTTTGATGCTTCTAGTTGAAAAGCCTCTTTTTGGTTGCATGATTAGCGTTGCACTCTTTCTACCAGATTCTACTACTCGTTGTAAAGTTTTCAATTGCCTTAGCTCTATGTTTCCAGGTAAGTTTTTTATTTATCAGATATATAATATGAATGTTTTTATCCATGTACTGACAACACATGTCAACTTTATTCGTTGTCTTTTCTTGTCATCTTCAGTATAATTCTTTTCCCGTATCAACACTTTTATATTTATTGCCCTACTAATACAATCTGCAAATTATTCTACGCCTGGGGTATACTATACTAGAAACTGAAAATCTTGCAGCCGATTATTCCATCTTACTATCCTACAGTTTTCTGCTTTGCAGTCTTTATAAAACCTAACGCTTTATATTCTGTTAAAATGTGTATTTTCTCTATGTAAAAAAATTTTTAACAAGCCCTATTCCTTTCACCAGTGGCGTAGCCAGGATTTTTTTTAGGCGGAGGCACAAAAAAATAAATGAGCTAGAACGACAAAAAGAAATATTTTTTGTTTTTTTCAAAAAATTTTAAGAATTTTTAAAAAATACAAATTTTGTGAAAATATTTTTTTCGCATATTTTGAGGCCCCAAAAAAAGACCCCCTCTTTAATTCAGGCTCTACTTTTTTTTCTAGGGGGGGGGGGACGTGCCCCCCTCTGCCCCGTTGGCTACGCCACTGCCTTTCACGATTGTATATAATTCTTTTTCAGTTGTTAAATAAAAACGATGGATTTTTTTAATTCTTTTACTAACAATATATAATCTAAAATTTTCCTACAGCATTCTTTTAGGCAAAAAAGCACCCACTGCAAAAACTAGATGCATCCTCAATTATATAGAATCTTTACGTATCTCTAGTTCGTTGCGACTTGTAATATTTGTTACAGCAAGTTTTAATTCTCTAAAACATTCTAAATTAAATTGCGTCCATTGAGGTTTCTAACCGCTTTGTTCCTCCTTTTCTTGTATTAAAGTATATGGCTTTTTTGTAAAAAGCGCATAGTTACCGATAAATTTTCTTACATAATTTGTTAATTTTAACTAGGATCTCATGTCTTATACATTTGTTTAAGTCGTATTGTCCATAAACGCTTGTACTTTTAAAGGATCGGGGTTCACTCTAATATGCCATATTTATTGAGCCAAAAAATTTTAACTATATATAAAAATCAATACTTGTTCTTATTAAATGCTATCTCATACTCTGTTAATTTATTTAAAACTGTTAAAAATAAGTTTAATAGGTCTCGATTATATATAATAATAGTAATATAATAGTTTGGTGACACAACGATAACATCCGGAACCTGCCAAAAGTTTTTCCATCAACATTAAAATTTTTCGGGGCATTACAAAACCCACAATTCATTCAATTATATCTAAATACTTTTTGCTTTCCGTATAAAACCTGTTTGCATCTATTACTTTATTTGATAAAAATCGAATAATATCGACGACTAGCATCTATAAAAAAAAAAAAGTTTCGCCTGAGCTAATTTATCTATAATATCAGCTAACAACGGTAATGGATGTAGATATTACTTTGTAAGCGTGTAAATATGCCTTTAACTCATTGTTAAACTTTTTTTATTATTTGGATATACCACTGGTTTTTTTCTAATACAGTAATTACTCAGTTAAAATTACACTTTTTTACAAATTAAAAAGCAGTTTTTCTCATTTTCAATTTTAGCTTCTAAATAAATGGGTATACAGGAGCATTATTTTTTAGACGGTTGATTTACTTTTCTGTCAAATACAAACTCAAATTGTTCACATTACGCTGCTGCTATATATTTGTCTTTAAATCTATTTGAGAACTCTATTAAGAACTTATTTCGTTTTCTTATAACATACTTCTAGAGTCCAATATTCTTTTCATTCTTGCATTTATCTTAATAGTGCTTGCATTTGCAAGGTTGTCATACATCAATATCTTTATTCCGTAATACAAAGTCTGCTTCTAAAATATTAATTTCACTTCTCATGTTTGTAACATATGCATAAACCACATATTCCTCTTTATCAATAAAAATCTGCAGAATATCACTTTACCTATTATTTTGATTCGTCTGTTTTGATGCCGAAATTAATTCTATTTTAATTTCATTTATTCATATTTGTACATCATTATGTAATATGTTGCAACTTTTTGAACACACATCCGCTATAGCATCCAAACCCCTCATAAAATTACTACACAGCATAAAATTCACCTTGATGGATCAATAATATAAAGTGGAGATTTACTTGTAACAAAAATATTTATCCTAACCTTATCCTTATATATTTTTACTTTATTTATTTAAAATAGTTGTATACTCAAATTGAGAAATACTACATAAATTTTTCTATTTAACAAATAGATCGCCATTACTATATGATTTTTTTATAATCTACAATTTTCAACATGATGATTTGACTCTTTATGCACCTATCATACTAACTTTGTTGCCTATTTCGATCTATTATTGACAATTTTTTTTTATATTCCACTTTGAAACAATTCATACTTCTATTTCATTTTGACCTTTCTTTATATTTCCAAAAGCCACTTAAAATACTTCTTCAATCATCTTTATAACTCTTTCCAATCCTTACCTGCTTGAATTTTTAATATTGAATTCCTCCATGTGCTTCTGGGACTTTCCACGAACATTCTGATAAAACAATTAACCTTGGATATCGTAGTCTTTTTGTATTCGCCTTGATAAATACATCAACGTTTCATATTCTTTCCTTTTTAACGCTAACTCGATTCATTATAATTCATCGATTTCTTCCTGAATACTGTCTTGCCTATAGAATAGATTCTTACTTCTAATCATTAAAACATTTAATTAAAAGTGCGCGTTTTCTTTTACACCTCTGTCACCCGACCTTGTGCCTGTCCATTTATCTTTAAACAAAATAACCTAACTTGCTTGTCTTCTGTAAAAATTTCATTTAACTGATCATGCTTGCTTTCTTAGGCCAAACATAACATCGTTTTTTTATCACCTGCACAAAGTACGCAAAAAACGTACTGCTGTTGCCTTTTCGCTACACGAAATGCACTCTTGTATTTATCGATTAATATAGTAAATTATAGGGGGTTTTTAATAATATATATAAACACAGTCGCACTTTGACAGACAAGATTGCAACAAAGTTTTGTGAAAAAACGAATCAAATAAAGAAATATTAATTTTTGGCTGGGCTGTCTGGAGCTTTTTACGTTTACCAATCTCCATATTATGACCTTCTATACATTTTTAAATTAAATGGTTTTTTACGTTCTTTTGCTCTGACACAACTTCGTTTTTTATTTTTCTAGCTATATCGTATCATGCTATCCGAGTCATTGTTTCATATCTTCAAATAACGCCCAGTAAGATATTATGTTTATCGTCCCGTTCTAAGATTTTTTACGCTGCGGCTGGAGGCGCGACTGATAAGGCTTTATATCTGCGTATATGCGGTACTTAGATTCCTATATTAAAATACGTTTTGTGGCGATCTAGTTATAAGGAAAAAAGAGCAGAATAGTATTTTCTGTCACCAACAATAATAAATAAATATGTACATTTTTGCTTCTGCTTTCTTCGCAGAAACTCTTCCCATTGCAACGAGCAGTTTTTTTAGCCGTTTTTCTATTTTCTGTAAAGTTTAAATTTGTTTATTAACACAAAAAATAAGGAAAATGTGCTAACGCGTTATTTAAAGATATAAAAAAATTAACAAAAAAAAACGTAAATATAGGCAATCAGTGGCACCCTAACTTATATTTTGCTACATTTGAAAAAAAGTAGAAAAAAATAAGAAACTACATGTATGCGAATACATCTTTATTCGCTAGAACCTGAAGCAAATATTTTGTATGTTTTGCTGGTAGTTTATTGTTGCATTTATAAAAAATTATAATTTTTCTATTACTAAGCCTCAAAACAGAAAAACTAATTTTTTGAAAAATATTAAAATTTATTTAGTAGTCTTTAAAACCCTTATAAAGTTAAGTTTCACTTTTTATCTCGAACCAAAAATTTTTATTTTTTTTAGTACTTTTAAAACTATATTTTAAATTATAAATTGCAAAACATATTTTCTTTAATTATATTATTATAAACAATGCATCTATGCTAGTTTATAATTGCAAGATTGTTAGTTGATTGAATGCGAATAGTCACAATTACTTTTAAAATATGATTAATTTGTAGAAAAACATAAAATCGACACATATACATTGACATTATCAAAAAAGTATGAAAAGAATGCAATTTTGGCTAATGCTTTTTTAAATATTGCTTTTTCTTAGATGATTTTTTTATTAGTAAAAATATTTATCAATGTTCTTTTTTGGTGTAATTAATATATGTTTTGCATGTTTAATTTTACACCATTTAGGAAAATGTGTTTTTTTTTTTTGTACATAAAACCTTTGTCAAAATCTTAAATACCTTTCTCTGCGTATATTACAGTTAAACAGCCTGCAAAAACATTTTTTTGCATAAAATATAGTTTAAAAGTATAACAATTGCTAAACTGCGTACAGCTTAATATTTCTGTAGTTGACCATTTTATATTTTTTTTAATCTTCACAAATTGTCATTCACACGATGCAGATATACCTTTTGTTGCTAGAAGGCAATTTCGCAACAGTATATCATCAAATCCTTTTTTCATTGCATTTTTTTCTGTAACCTGTTTTATCATATATAAAAGAATGGCTCGAAATATTGCAGAATACCGTACAATAAAATTAGTACAAGGAAACTTGTTTTTGTTGTTTTGCAGTATTATTTTACTTTTCGTGTGAATATGCCCTAGTAAACATTAATTTTTTGGGTTAAATATTTTTATCTGTTAAAATAAAAAGTTAAACTACTCCGTCAAGCTTTACAATTTTAAGTTAAAAATACGTAAATAAAAATGTTTTAATAACAACAACTTTTCTTCGTTTTAATTTATCATGTGCTTTTATACCTGCCTAAAGAGATAGAAAGCTATCGCTTGAATGGTCTAATATTTCCAACACCTTGCCTGTTTAAGTCCGTATATTTCAATCACAATCTAGAGCAGCATGTTTAGTTTATAACATAGATTTGAATCAAAACAGTGTAAAAACTTTACAAATAAGAATATCGAATATTTTTATAAATTCATTGGTGTATTATCTGGGTTTTTTGTTTTAAAAGAAATAAAAAGAAGCAAAACAGTTATGACGCTATACATATAAAATAATTCTAATATGTACGCTTGTTTTAGCATCTCAACATTTTTACGTAATCACAAAAAAATTCAAAAAAAATAAAGGTTAAATTAATGGCAAAAAACGATAAATAGTCTGACACCATACTAATAAAAATGTCTAAATATAATAATACTGTACTCATGATATATAAATATATTTTGGCCAGTTCTAATATTTTTAAGTATAAATTACTATGTAGTTTTATACAGAAAGACAAGTTTAGAAATTTTAAATTTAACTTTATAGATAAAAAGATATACTGTATATATTGATTTAGAAAATAATAATTATTCGTAAAATATGTACCAAAAAGATCGGATTAAGACAATGTTATAAAAATACTACTTTATTTTTCTTTTGAGTAAAATATGTTCTTTTAAATTTTCTATTTGTTGTCAAAATTACTATTATAAATGAGACAACAAAACATGGGTTATGTCATAAAATACTAAAACATACGTTGTGTCGTGTTTTTCTATATGCATTACAGCAAAAAATAGAATTTTAATGTTATTAAAAGCACGGTTAACAGAAATATGTAACAATTATACAACTTAATACTTTTTTTGTTTATAATGCTTAGTAAAATTGTAGTTTTATATCATGTACCTTGCTTCCATTTGAAATTGTAAACGTGGGTATCTGTAAAATATTATATAAATAAATTTAGACATGTACCTAGTAATAACCGTCTTTAGAGAACGCAACTAGGATATTCTTTGCTTGCCGCATACAGATTAACCGGTGCAGCGGTCAACCGTGTTATAGATTTTTTTTGTCTTTTTTGGTAAGACAAATTAAAACGGTTAATCCGGTATACCCGAACAAAAAAAACCTGATAAATGCTACGCATCTATATTTAATGATATTTGTTTGTACTTAAAATTTGCGAAGGAAAATGATTATTATCTTGTTCTTTGCAACTCGAGCAGACTCAACAATAAACGCATAAGTTAATAAATAAGTTTTTTTTGTCAAAATTTAGAGGCGGCTGCCAAAGTAAGCATGCAACTGAAAAATAATTTTTTAAATGCATACTTGGTATAGAATAAACAAAATTTTTTTTAACATAAAGTACAAAAAAAAGAACATATTTGGTAATTTATATGCGATTTAGTAAGGTCTTTAAATTTGTAGAAAAAGATGACAATTAAATTTGGATCTTTACAATATCATGTTCAAATCTACTAAGCCTCTAGGCTTTTAAAATATAAAATCAAAAATAAAATGCATTACTTAAAATTACGTTTGTGATAACCCGTTTAAAATGCAATCACGCTCAAATTGGCTTTTTTATAAGAGAAAGACAAAGATAAAAAAAGTTAAAGCTTTTTTTTTTACATTTTTTTTAACCTTTGAGGCAATAAGAAAATTCGAGTGCCTTTAAAATAGTTATGACGGATATTTCCGTCATGACATAAATTAGAAAATAGAAAAAAAAAACATGTTACATGAAACCAGAAAATGCTAAACAAAAAATTATTTAAAAGTCTAGTGCTTACATTTAAAATACTGATATGCAAGACCTATAATAGTTTTAAAAAATTTATAGAAATTGAAAAAAATCAAAAATTTTACAAAATTGCAAAAATTATTGTTTTTGCAAAATAAGCATGTTTTTTTTACTTTTGAGCTAATTTTTTGTCATGACGGAAATATCCGTCTTTATTTTTCAGGAGTTAAGTCATATTTAGATAAAACCTACAAGAACGTAGACACTAAGCTGTTTGTTTTCGTACAGCGGTAAAAAAAAACAAATTTCTAACCAACTTAACTAAACAAATTGTTCTTGATAAACGATAAAAAAATCATACATATGCATATGGGTTTTTTTTAGACCTTAGAAAACAGAGTTTCTAACAGTTTTTTTATTATTTTATTAAAAGCAGGTAAACCGGGTACCTTAAATTTCCTATTATTAAATCGGTTTAGCCACAGAAAAAAACAACACTGTTATTTACCGGATCTTTATATGATAGTAGAAAACTGGTTAACGCAAAATTTTAATCAATTTTAATTTATATATATTTAAAATGCAAAGTAAATTATTCTAATAATGCAGGGTTTAATTCAGACCGGAAAACTGTATAACGAAAAAAATTAACTACAAAAGCTTATACAAAAATTTATATGCTATTGCGGTAATATGAATTAAATTATTTAAAACACATTTAATTCGACGAAAACCAGCATAATTCAACCACCTGTAACATACTCGAATACAAATGGATGTCTAAAAAACACAATTTAACTTTAAAAAAATATATTTTCGATACGCATTTATATTTTTTCTATTTCGTTATGCTGCCAATTCGATAAAAATATGTAGTAAACTTAATTTAAAAATAATTTTTTGCTGGTTTATGCTTTTTTTTTAACCAATATGTTTATTGTAAATATAACCACCATAGTTTATAAAAGTATTTACCTTTCTTACTTTAAACCCTTATCGGTCAAAAAAATACGAAAACATCAAATTGACAAAAAAACAATTACATATTATTTCGCAACTTGTATAAGCACATCCAATACTAAAATGTAGTGCATTAGTTTAAGTAGTATCAACCAAGTTGTTTCATTAATTTATATGGTTACCTATATTATGTTTTATTTTAAACATATTTACACTGAAAAGCATTTTTTTTTGCATGTTTATCATAGCATTATATTTACAAAGCATATATTTGTGTTAATTTTTTATACTTGAAAATCATTTCAAATCATCTTTTTTTTACTATAAAAAAATGACTGTTCCCTTTTTTCTAACAAAAATCAACAAAAATTAGATCTCGTTATGTAAAATAAGTAACAAACCTGTTTTAAAAACAGGTTCTTATACATTTTGTACGTCCTCTATATATATTTTTGCAGATGTCTTTTTTTTTGCAATCTTTATTACTTAAACCGTTTACCGTATTCTTCATGTCAAATAATGTGAATTCTTTTTGGGTATTTTAACCTTAACACATTAAAAGCTGTTTAGTAAAGGTTGGTCTATTTTTATTGTTATTGAAGATTTTTTATCTTTTATTGCATTTTTTTACGATAATCATTTTTTTGCTAAATACATCTGTTTTGTGCAAATTGTATGTATTAATAAATGATTTGGAAGATTTTTTGTGTTATATAGCATAACTATGCAAATTCGGCTAAAATGCCATACGCGAAGTGCACTTAGACTAGTCCAAGTAGATTTGGACTAGTCTAACTGAATTTTAGATATAATACACCAATTTGTCGAAAATTTTAGTCAAAGTAAATTTGGACTAAGCCAAATGTTTTCTTAATATATTTTTCAATTTTTGCTAAATTTTTATTCGATGTGATTTGGACTATTCCAAGTAAATTGGCTACAGTAAGTACTTTGTCTGCAACATATATACAGTTTAATTTTAAATTTAAAAGATCTTTATCATTATATTGTAAAAATATATAAAAAAAAACACAAGATAAAAAAACGTTAAATATAGAATAAAAGTTTATAATATTACAAATAAGACATTTTTTTTTACTATATATTATAATCATTGTATCATAAACTTTTTGCGATTTATGGTAACTAGTACAGGTATATCTGTATATAGTGGCCTATTTTGGACATTTTTAAGCCCCATATATAGTGGAAATTCTCAAATAGAAAAAAAAAATTATTTCGGAAAATGAAAGTTTAGTATGCAAATACTCAAAGCATATTAAAAAAAAGAACCAAGCAGAGCACTATAGATAATTAATTCTTTATTTTAAGAAAGCAAAAATTAAAAAACTCAACGCCAAAAGATTTATATTGTTACAAGTACCTAATATTTCAAAATATGCACTTCTATTTGATTCCATGTAATATGAATAATTTTCCGAAATTCTATACTGAATGCTGCATTTGTAAAAGTAAAGTTTTATATTTTTATACGAATGCTAATAATAAGAAAAAAAGAAAAAAAAAAACGTTTAATCAAAGTAAATATCAAACAATAGTAACGCATTTTACATCACATAGTTTTTGTCGCGATATAATAACAAAAAAATTACTTTGCTTTAAATGCTATTTAATTTTGTTTTATTGCCTTTAAAATAGATTCGTCAATTTTATTTTCAAATTGAGAAACTCCCACTAGATTTTCTTGTTATATAATTGATACAATTTGCTTGATTTCGGTATACAATTTTTTAAGTTTATAAGATTGTGATGTATTTTTTTTAGTCTTTTGAAGTTCAATTTTTTCAATATCTATTAGCCTTTCAGATATTTTTTCCTTGGAATCCATTGTTATAAATTTTGTTATGTTGGCTTCAGAGTAGCAAAGGTTTGCATTTATGCATTTATTTAACAATTCTTCAATTGTTCCTTCATCATCATTATATAAGTTTTCTGGATTTTTTTTTATTGATGGCAAGTTAATTCCAGCAATTAACTATCGTCTCACATGTAACCTCACTCTAAGCTTAGATTTATAAACGAGCTGCATCACATATTGAAATGAATTTTAGGCTGTATTTTTTGTTTTCATAGTAAAAGTTTAACAATTTTTTCAGCATTTTCTTTTTATAGCGCGCCTGAAAGAACCCTATTATGCCTTGGTCTAAGGGTTGAATAAAAGATGTAGTTTTAGCCGGCAAAATTTTAATTTTGATATTACTATAGAGTTCAACTTTATGGGATCCTACATTGTCTAAAAATAGTAGAATTTTCTTGTTTTGCTTCTTTAATTCATCATTCCATTTTGAAAGCACCTTATTAAAAATTTCTCGATCGCACCAAGCAGATGACTGTGAATAATAATCAGAATCCATTTTATTGGCGTGGTTTTTCCGTATACTATGGGGATCTGCTGCTTTCCTAATGATAATGGGTTTATATTTCTCCCCGACCATACTAACAAAAAACAGAATTGTAACTCGGTCTTTCTCTTGTTTATGACCTCGTGGATTTTCACTTGCATTAACAATGGATTATTTCGGAAGAGACCTAAAATACAGCCCGGTTCGATTTCCGTTTTAAATTTGCTTGTGTTTATAACCCTCAATCTTTCTTTAAATATTAAATTGTAATTTCTTGCGGCTTCGTTATCAGCAGATGCTGCTTCCCCACACAAATTAACGCATTTAAATCCATACTTTTGCAGAAGGTATATCACCAAGCCAGTACTTCTCTTAAAATCTGTTATATTATTATCATTGGCAAATCTAACCTTTCATTCTGGATTAAACTAGTAGTTACGATATAATCTTTATCATAGCAGTTCAATATAAAATTTGGGATATGTTTATTTATTGCCTCTATTTATCTTTTTGTGTCGTTCGTCATTTTATTAATGGTTTTGACTGCTTCAATAATATCCTTATTTTTAAGATGCTTATATATTGTTGATTTTGCTATTCCAAATGATTCCTTAATGTTTATAATAGATTTTGCTTTGGCATATGCTTTTTTACTTCAAGTTTTTTTTCTAACGTCAAATTTACTCTCTTCTGGGTAGGCTTTACTCTAACTGCTACTTTTTTAGTTTCCATTGCGTCTTTTATACTGTTGTCTAAGATTGTGCCTAGGGCCTTCGGAAGGCGCAAGGGGGCCCGGGGGTAATTTTTTGTTTCAGTAAAGGGGGCCCCTTAATTTTTTTTTTGCCATAATTTTCTTGTTCAAATGATTTTAAACCACTGCAAAAAACACAAATAAAAAAAAATTTCATATAGAGTTTTTTTTTTGGGCTTAAAAAAGTGAATGTATATTTTCCAGTGTCTTTGTAAAAAGTGCTTTTTACTATTCGGACATTTTAGAACATACACACAACATATATATTTGGCGCAATTATAAGTGAAGACTCTTTTTTTTTCCTATTTTTACAAGGAGGCGTTGGGAAACTTGCTTTGCCCTACTTCAAAAAAATCGTCAAATACTAAGACACTTCATGTTATACTAAAAGTTGTCTATTAAGCATAGTTAAATGTAGTCTATTAACACCAAAAAATAGTTTGTGAGTTCAATAGCATTTTTTAAAAATGGTTGTGGCGCGCGCTGCGAGCCTCTCGCATTTAGCCGCCTATAAGCAAGTTATTAAAAAAATTGCACAAAACAGATTCTTTGTCAAAAATTTGGAGAGGTGTTTGATTTTAGTACAAAAATTACTATTTTAAATCAATGCGATTTGTTTTGATTGTTCATTAATTTCATTTTTTTGTCGTAAACAAACCAAAATATTTATTTTATGTTGTTTTTGTCTTTTATTAGTAGCCAAAGCTGTTTTTACATTTTAATTATTGCCTTAAATTTATGCTTTGCTTTTTATGTCTTAGATGGAGGCTAGGCATTTGCGGCGCGCTGCGCGCGCTACAATAATCTATTGTATTTTATTAGTTTTGGCCTAAAAACCAACAAAAAACGAGCATGAACTGTAACAAACAACTCAAAAACCTAGCGCATTTACTAAAGACATATACAAACTGCTACAAAAAATACGCGGCCGCGTTTTTTTTATAAAAAACCCGTTATTTATAATGAAGTAATGCAAAGCATGGTTGTAAAACAGTATAGAAGGATAATTTTTTGTTATTGTTGTGTAAAAGGATTTGGAAATTGCACAATTTTATAAGTATATGTACAAAAACATTTGTCTTAATTTGTTGGCGCTAAAAATAGTGTAAAAATGTTGCATAATTAGTCAATGAAACTGCCCGCTATGTTTTAGATGCATAATATAGATTTATAAAAATTTGAATACGGTTTTTACATAACAAAACGTGTTTTTTTTTGCTCGTTTTTGCAAAAGCGTATTGATAATACAAAAAATATACTTTTAAACCAAAAATCTGTTCTTTCAAGTTGCACAGCGGACTTCTAAAAATTTATATACATGTTATTTCCAAACAAAGTACATATAATTTGCGAAAAATAAAACCGTTTTGCAAAAAAAAAAACATATATTAAAATTTAATAATGCACGAACCGCTTTGTAAATACTTAAAAATGCAAATGCTTTTTTATAAAACAAACAAATAAAAACTAAGAGTTGCATGTTACATAAGCGACACATCTAAAAAAATACTTGTCTGTATATTGTATTTGAGTTTTAAACATACAACTGCAAGACTTTAGCTTATAAATCTAGTATTAAGCTAGTCGATACACGTAGTAATGTTTTTAGGCACAAAAATTGACTTAGAAAACGATTTTTGTACGAAAAACGTTTTTTAAAATAATACACTAGGCAAAAAATTTAAACAGCATTGTATGTTATTAAAAATGACATGCATGATTTTATAATTAAATGACAGTAAAAAGATTTGACCAGATGATTTCTTTTTTGTTTGTTCGAAACTTTTTTTTAGTTAAAAAAATTTTTATATTTTAAAAGCGACACTAACATTGTTTTGTATCCAGAAATGTCTAAAATATAGTGATGCTGTACAACATGACAATTTTTGCAGGTATTACTTATTAGAGA
>JAQFYM010002988.1:0-20589 GCA_034694785.1 Agrenia bidenticulata | reverse complement strand
GGAAACATTTCCATCCATAATGGCCATATATTGTATGGCCATTATGGTAGAGTACCATTATTTTTTCGGAACCGCTGGTAAGCAGCTTTCTCGCGCGGCTGTCAAGTATTTTTTATAACAAACAATACACCGCCGGGTTTGTCTTGTTTTCAACTTTTAGGATTACAATTTTTGTAAGTATCAAGACAGTTGGTAGCAGGGGTTCCCAAAATTAGTCCATTGAAAAATTTTATGAACGTAAATGATAAAAAAGACCAAATAGATTATATTCTGCTATGCAAGCGTTTTTATTTATATATTTCGTTTACTTGTCACGCTTACATTCTCATCTTTCATTTTCGATGATTTATACTTATTCTTCTTCTCTTGGTTGATAGTCAATTATTTGTTCTAAATAAAACAAGAATATTATTTGCACATATATATAGCTTTTACGCCTAAAATTCTTAGTGTATACTGATATTTAGAATATGTTACTTTTATTTACAACCAGAATTCATCAAACGATGAACACGCAAACTTTAGCGCGCATATAATATTGATACAATGCATCAGAGCTGTTTGTTAACATGACCGGGCGCATATGCGTGGGAAAAACATTATGGCATACCAAGAAAAAAATAGTCGATGGAACACATTATGCCTCTTTTACACTTCAATGTTCGGATATACATATTGTGGGTATATCTTGCATTGTATACACATAATCTTTTTTCTGTATGTTTTTTAGATATATTGACACTTTTGGTCGTTATAAGGGTAAAATAAATTAAAAGGACCAAAATCACAATTTAAGAAAACCCTGGTTGGTAGCAATTTTCGGTGGTAATCTCTGTTTGTATATACAGCTTAAATGTATTTTTGCATTATATAACATGTTTTTAAAAAAATTCTGTATGCAATTCATAATGGAAAGGAACAGAGTTTTGTAAGGTTTAAAAAAAACAAATAATACATGCAACTAAGCAAAAAAAAAAAGCTTTGTATACAACTAAGGTTTCTTTCTTATAGCGACTAATTATTTATGCGTATGGACCGCTTTTAAAAACATTTTTCCTTACATACAAAAAGTATAACAGTTCTTATTAATTTTGTAAGACCTAAAAAGCTGCTGCAAAGATAAACCTTGACATACATATAGATTTACAAGAGCAGTAGTTTTGCCATTCAAAGGTAGACCATGCGCATGTGTTAAGACTACACAAAATACCACTATAAGTGAAAAAAAAATTTATGACTGCAAATCAAAACAAAACAGGTATAATACATTAAAAAACAATTTAAAACATTTTTGAAGTGCATATTTTCTTTGTTTCGTGCACTTTAGGTATATATTGTTTAATTTTGTACTAAACCAACGTATTTTTCGTCAGAATTAGAAGTCTGCATTTCCAGGCTTGAACCGCGGGCGGCTTTGGGCGGATAAAATATATTCTACCACTTCGAACATTTTTTTCCATATTTTCCCGCAAAAAAATTTATGAAAAATTAATAAAAAAATATATTTTCTACTTAAAACTACGTATTTTAATATTTTATGGTATAAAACCATATAAAACCATATACGTTGCGATAAAAATAATATTCTTGTTTGTATAAAAAAACAGTTTTTGTATTTAAGTAAAACTTAATCGTCATTGTATATATGGTTTACTGCTGTTTACTATAAAACCGGAATCTCAAAATAAATAAAAGAAAAAAATATATAAACATGCACGTTTGTGCATCTATAAATGTCAATACAATATTTATTTGATTAAGAAAAATGTTAAGCTATAATGAACTAGTACTCGCAAAAAAAAGAAACGTTTTACTTAAAATACATCTCTTGTGTGAAGGCGCAGAACACAAACAATTACAATTGTTTACTACAAGTTACCAACAACTTAATAAACTTTTTTTGTATGTCTATCTTTTTGTAAATATTGTATTTCGGGTGTATTCCATAAAAATAATGTATGGTTTTTGTATATATTTTACGCAAATACTAACAATATCTGCTCATAATGCGCGGATATGCTCGTTTATACCTTTTTTGATGTTTTGCTTGTCCTTAATTGTAATTCCCATAGAAAAAATCAGCCTAGTTACAACTGTATATTTTTAAACATTTTTCGTCTAATTTTGTTATAAAAACTGTCTTTTTTAAAACCAAATCTTATTAAATATGCATTTATTATAATGAATTTTCGCCTTTAAAAGTTCATTCATTAATAGTTCTTTTAGTTTTTAAGAATTGCACAAAAAATTTGTATAAACAAAAAAATGCAATTTCTATGTCTGTTTGAACAAAACAAAAAGCTTTGCAGTGAGGTTATTTGAAGCCCTTATACAAAACAAAATTACAAGCACATAATGTTGCTAATATGCAATTAAATGTCTATTTTTTTAAGATGCCATATTAAACGATAAAAAATGTTTGTATTATAATCTAGTAAATTACATTAGTAAATCTTGTAATATGCATTTTTTCGTAGACAGCAAATTAAGGTACCCTTTTTATAATAAGAAACGCCATGATTTACATTTTTTCTGATAAAAGTAAGGTTTTTCATGCGGTTTTTTGTATAACGTTATTCCGTCGTATCTATATATGTCAATCAAATTGTTCTAAAATTTTTGATTTTTGTTTAATGATTAATTGCTAGTTACTGTATCCCCATATAAACCGCCTGCAAAAACAACTTTTTGTTATATTATGTCTAAAATAAAAAAAATATTTTTTACAAAAAAACAAAAAATGCTGTATATAACTAACAATAATCATTTTAAATCATTTTTTTATGTTTAATTCCATTTATAATCTGACGAGTTTTTTAGAAAATATGGCTTATAAATCGAGTCACCGATATTTAAAAAATTATGGCTATTTTCGGGTATTGCGCTCGCCGGGCCGGGTCGAGCTACTCTTGTTGTTTTAATTGTAAACAAGCTAGACTATGTCGGGTCTGGCTAATTCAGATTTCTAGTCAGAAAAATTAATACAAAAAAGATATGAACTACCCCCTCATACCCTAAAAAATGATTTTTCTTCTATAAAACGTAAATTAAAAAAGACTAAATATTTTGAATAAATAGAACAATAAATAGACATACTAAAGGGAGTATTCGAATTTTACATATTAGAAAAAGGTGCTTTTTTTACTTATCGATACAGTAATTGATATATAACTATTAACTTTCGAAATATATTGATATAATCACTCATAAGCATACGCTTTATTTATTTTTCTACCAAAGTATAAAAATGCTGATATTGAAAGCAGTATTAGAATATACAATACAAATTTTTCGTTTTGTCTAATCATACTAAAACAAATATACTTTAACAATGTTATAAAGAAAAAAAAATTTATCTCGACCAATATACATATATTTCGCTCTTAATATGGGCAAACAAACTAGTCCATACAAGTTTAAGTCGAGTAAAACGAAATTATATAGTTCAAAGGAAATGCAAATCTTTATTGTAATAATTACAAATGATGCAACACCGTCTGAAGTATTTAACGTTAGACAATTGCAATTATGTGGCTTATAACAAGCATAGAAAAACTTTTTTACATGTTTTCTGTATAAAAAAAGTTTCACGCTATAGCACAAGACAATTTACAGCATCACGAATAAGGTATCTAAGTATGTCATAAAAGATATATGCTATATATAGTACAGAGACTTTTGCGGTGTTTACTGTGAACGAAAGTACCTTAGGAATAGTAAAGGGAAGTTTTTTTTTAAAAAAAGAGGCTTTTCTTAAATTTTTTAAATGATATAAAGGCAAAAAGAGCATTGTGCTGTACCCAGAAAAAAAACACGAAAAAGTAAAAAAATATGTAGTATGAGTGCTTTAATCTATTTGGATTAACATTCTTGTATATGGGTAAGGTTATAAGAAGCATGAACGAATAGATAAATTAAAAAATACGTGTGATTTTGGGCAAAAATTTGAACGAAAAATTATTACAGTGGTAGTGAAGTTTTTTACCGTACTTAAATATAATTATTTTTTTATAATTTAGCCAGATGAAACAAGAAAACGGTCCTTCATTTATGTTTATTACCAACTGTGCAAAAAATGTCGTTTTTTTTTTTTTGCTTGAACGTGTAATAACATAATCTACTGGTTTTACTACTCTAATTAACGCTAGATTATAAAATTGTAATCTACCAAGAAAATTTATTATGACAGAATAACAAATGTAACATTTATATAAAAAGGCACGTAAATGTTTAAAAAGCAAACGGTATGTAAAATTGGCTCTGTACTGAAGTTTTGTAGTTATTATAGTAAGCAATGTTAAAATGGGGTCGTAGTGTACCAGAACTATTTCAAAAGTGTATAAATAAGATTTTTACCTTAAGATGAACCAGAAAACCTAATAAAAAATTCGCAAAAACTGATGCAGCATTGATGTCAATAACAACGGTAGAAATCTGCATATTTAGACACCATGTCACACTTTCTTATAGTATTAATAATTGGTAACGCGAAACAAAGACAAACATATTTTTTTGGCGTAGGTAAGCGCAAGTGTATATCTGGTATTTTTAATGCTATGTATATAAAAAAAGCTTCAATTTAATAAACCTTATTTATTTGTACAGTAGATAGTTTATTAACACAAGACTATGTGAAATATAAAAGCAAAAAAAACTATGTAAAGAAAGGACTGCAATTTCATACAGCACTTTGGAACTAGGGTTGTTATTCCCGGATATAGTAAAAAAGCCGGGTATCTTAAATACGAAAAATGTCAATACCCGGGTACCCGTTTGGATTCCAATTATTTTTTTTGTGTAGTGGTTATAGCCCAATTATCTTTTTTTACAAATTAATATTTATCTTGTGAAAATTTTTGACGGTAACGTTGTTTCATGTTTGGTTTCATATACTCAATTTGTTTACAGATTTATTTT
This sequence comes from Agrenia bidenticulata, assembly GCA_034694785.1. Classification (NCBI taxonomy): domain Eukaryota; kingdom Metazoa; phylum Arthropoda; class Collembola; order Entomobryomorpha; family Isotomidae; genus Agrenia; species Agrenia bidenticulata. Next base: position 15,672 of record JAQFYM010002988.1, on the reverse strand, counting down.
TACAATGCCGTTAAATAATAGGTAAAAAGATTGAATCAACAAGCACAGCAAGTAACAATGCATTATAAAATGTGATTAGTTGCAACTTAATTTGTCGCTTCTTGTTATCTTAGATTTGTAAATATCTGATTTTTTTTTGTTTTATAACAATTTTTTTGTAGTGTAGCATATTAATTTCTTACTGTGTAAAAGCAAGCTTTTCCGTTATTATTTTGCTTTTAATTTTTACTTTGCATTTTATTTATCGCATAAAAAAACATGTAGAATTGTTAAAATTGCTTTTTAACGCTAGATCTTGTGCTGGTTTAATATTAAATAGGCAAAACCAACTGCTTATGCGCATATGCAACTTTTTTTTGAGGGCGTTATCTGCAGGCTACTGTTACCGCTTCCTATTTATACATCCACTAGCACTAGTAGACGTCCTTGTAGAACAAATTGCGTTTTAAACTAAAATTTACTTACAAAATAAAAAAAAAGGTATATTCCTACTGCAGTAGAACATTTCCACTGTCACAAAAGTTATTTTGAATATCTATACTATCATTTTTTTACTAAAACTAAAAGGCTCTATGCATTAAAACATATTAGAAGATTTTTGTTTATAGATCGAGACTTTAATGTAGATGCAAGTTGTAAAAGCAGCCTGGTATATATGCTACAAAACAAGCTGTTCACATTGCACGCTTCTCCATATTTTACTGGGTAATGAATTCATATTTTTTTTATTTCCCCCTGTAAAAATTTGCAAGTCAAAGGAAGTTGACGCTGTAATTATAAAATGCATGTTCTTTGCAATTTTGTAGTTGCTAAAACAAGTAGTTAAAGTTATTTGCGTCGAGTTTTTGTATTTTGCCTTGAAAAACGCGCGCATTTCAGCTTGTTAAAGAAAAAAAGAAAAAAGATTTGTGTTTAATATGTTAAATAAATAGCAAGCGCACGAAAAAAACAAAAATATTGCCCGAAATTTAAGTTTATATATTTTGTGTTTTTTTTTTTAATGAAAAATAGCAAAAGACTTCTTTTTACAGTCTTTTATATAAAATTACTTTTTTTTGCGTTTTTTTTATATAAATCTAATAAACAAATTTATAATTCTTTAATAAGAATCAAACTCTTAAATGAACAGTAATTGTAACCTTTTTAATAAACGAGGGGCATTTACAACTACAATAAAAACAGACTAAGGTGTAAAATATTTCTAAAAACTATCTACGACGTAAAAGGAAATTATATCTATATTAAATTGCATTTCGCGGCACAATAAGCATTTTTTCACCTAGATTCTATCTTTTTAATAAAAAAATGTTTTTTTATCATGTATTATAGCCAGGGCCTCCGGAAGAAACCAGGGGGCCAGGGGGTAAAAATTTATTTTTAGAAAAAGGGGCCCGCGTTTTTTTATTTGTGAAAAAGTAATTTTTTAAAACGGGAAGTAGAAAACCTTAAAAAAATATAGTTGCACTTTTTTGGCTTTTATAGTTACTTTAAACTTTTAACTGTCTTTATATGCATTTTTCAGTAGAAAAAAGTGTAAATCTTGTACTTTATACACTGACACGTATAATTTGCAACAAAAATAAAAAAATTGCCTATTGTATAGTTAAATCACAGCCTTTACAAGACTTGCTATACCATATATTCTTCTGAGTGTCAAATGCATATTATTTTTATCCTTTATTACAGTTATCAAGGTATCAAAAAATGTAATAAGTTTTTCAGCAATGACAACTTATAATCTTATAATTCTGAAGATATTTTTTTCAATAATAAACAATTAGATCTTGTATGTTTTGACTAAAAAAGCAAACGAAATTCTAGGAAGAATGCACGTCAGAAACAACTTAACAAACATTATAAAACGTAAGATGTAGACATAATGCCACATATATATTTATTGTTACTTTTTTTAACAGCACGTCATATGAAAAAAGTTTGCGCAAAAAATGAAAAAAACCGTTCTATAAGCAATAATGTCGCGTTCAACTGTTTGTAAATCTTTTTATAGATAGCAATTTTTCCAGATTTATACACAAATAGATTTGTATATTAGTGGCATAAACATTTTTTTAAAAGGTTACTATAATTGTATATAAAAGACCCCGTTATGTTTTTTCAAAAAGAAAATAGTGTATCTAAAAGTTTTGCAACGATTGTATACAAAAAAAAAATGTTTTTGTGAACGTAATTGGAAAAGCGTGGTTTTTAATGAAAAACAAAAAAACTCACTAAAATCAAATCTTGGCTTCAAATATGACAGGGCCTCTGCCAAATGCATTGGATATGCATTAATAAAGAATTGTAATTTTTTTTTTTTTTGCTTTCAAACGATCTTCTAAAATTATAGTGACTAGTTTTGTACAATGGGCACAAACCTCTTTGTAAAAAAATGAAAAAAGTTGATTTTGTCAACTAAATTGGAAACCTGAATATATTTTAAATGTATGATACATAGCGACACAAAAAAAACACTGAAATAAGTCTTCAATTTACATTTTAAGTTTTTGTAAATTTTTTATAAAATATTTCCGTCTAAATAAAAATTATTCTGCTAGGTTTTTTGAGTAGTATTTTTTATTACAAAATCCTGCTTTTAAGTAATTTTGTACGTAGAAACGCTTTTAAAATGAAACAACTGCCTAGAAAAAACATTTTTACAGCATTTAGTATTTTTGCAAAAGACATTCATGCTATTTATCCGAACAAATCAAAAAATTCATATTGACCAAAAGATGCAAAATTCAGTTCTCGGAAACTTTATTACGGTAATAAAATTTATAATCCTCAATAAAATTAACAGACATTGTTTTAGATAATAAATTTGCAAAATATATAGATATTGTACAACAGAAACGTTTTGAGCAAGTTCGTTAGTAGAGATATTTTACAAAAAATCAATTGGGATCCGACATAAATAACAGCTTTTATAAAAGATGGTTTGTATAATATTGGTGGTATAAAAATCCTTTCATAATAGTTTTTTATACAGCTTGGAACAGCAAAAAAGTGCAGTAATCGTCAAAATATTTTTTGCGGCATTTTTTGGTATAAAAAATACAAGGTATTTATATGTAAATTTTTAAAAAACTAATCTTTGTTAAGAATTTGTATGACAAAAAAATATTAAAATACAGTATAAAACTTGCCTGTTGTCGTATAAAGTTTTTAACAAATTTACGTGTATCCGTTTTCAATCTACATTCATCAATTTCTTCATTCAACGTAATGCATTTTGTGACATTAATCATTACTATCATGTTTTAATCTCATATTTACGAACAGATTTGCGCTGGTTATGCAATATATAAAGCAAGTCGATTGTCATTTTTTTATTCTTGTTAATTATTTTACACGCGGATTGCAGCTAAAAATATTCGCAGCCTCTAACAGAAACTAAATAACACAATGCGGCATTCCCAACTCTATCAACAGATTTTTTTGAACTTTTCCTTCTACATATAAATAGGGGAATCAAACTAAAAAAAACATAAAAATACAGGGTAAGGTCATACTAGTAAAAAAAAAGATATAGGGCGTAAAAGGCCATGTTTTTGTCAAGGTGTGTATTAATTTAGAAGTACATTTTGTATGAATGGCGTTGTCATCACAAGATTTATGTTTTATCTGTACACAAAGAATAAAAAAGAATCAATACATATTAATCAATAGATTATTAAATTACTAATAAAAATATAGAGGCGTTTTAGTTGTTGCAAAACAGTTATATTTTGTAACTTTTTCTTTACATATGTAACATACATGTCTGGTTTTATAAGATTACTGATAGAATGTATCAATTTTTATGTAAGAAACCGTTTCTTGTTCTGATGTATAAGAAATTTCGCAAAACGTAACTTTTAAATATTTTTTTATTTTGTCTTCTCCAAATATGGCTACCTTAAAGACTTACTTTGCGTCATGTTTTTTACGCGACGCCTAGATTGAGCATGCCAGAGCAAAAGTAGCGTAACAATTTTCTTTTAACAACAGTTTCTTATATACCAGACACAAGACTTTTCTTACATAAAAGTGTACATTGCAATAAGGTATTGTGACAACCTGAGCACTAATGTTACATTTTATAGAAACAGTTGCAAAATTTAACTTGTTCTTTTAATCAGACACGCCCTAAGTATTTTTAAATTGTCAAATATCTTAAAATAACAGCAAAACTGCGTTTAGGTAAATTTATGATGAGTAAAATATTTGCATGTTGCCGTATGTGAAGCAAAGCAGAACTTTTTTATATTTTAGAAAATAAACAAAAAAATCATTATAACAGAACAACTGCATTATTTTTTTTATGCATTTACTATACCGAAAAACCTTGCTAGTACTAAAAAACATTTCTACTGTGCAAAACAGTAGAATACCTACACTTTTGTTGATTCTGTGCTAATAAAAGAATTACTCTTGTCAAATGTGTCTTTTTAAAAATTAAGTTGACATAAAATTGGCAAAAAAAAAAGGTTTTTTTAAAAAATAAACAAACAGTTTAACCTTATTTGTGTTGCTTTTTTTGCTGATCTAAGTAATGTAATATATTTATGAAAATACGGATGTCTACTTTTTTTATATTAGCGCAGTTAAATCTAAACTATAAGTAAAATATAAATCATAAAATGAACTATCTGTTTTTTAATGTGTAAGTACAGTAGAAAACATTAAAATTGTAGAATTATGTAGAAAAAATTTGTAACTATTGTTGATGTCTGCTGCATCAGATAGGTTACCTGAGCAAAGGAACAGGGTAGTCATCCGTCCAGGGGCGAAGCGACGCCAAAGCCCGCAAATCGACCCCTGAGACTGATGCAAAGGGCCCGAAACTTGATGCGAAGCATCAAGTTTCATAGCCCTCCGCAGGAGCCAAAATTATTATCATAATAAGCCCAAAAAGGAAATATTGGGCTGGGATATTAATGTTAATATGTAATATAGCAATTGAACTAAAAAATACTATTGTTCTGTAAAAAAGGTAGCAAAGTAAAAGAGTTGTAAATACATAAGTACTTTTCTAATATGTCTTTTCCTCCGCGTAAAAACAATAATCCCCGAAATACCCACTTATCCAACCACCATAATAAAAAATAGAAAGAATGAATGTTTTTATTTACAACTTGTGTAACATAAACTTTTTTCTTATATTTTTTCTACTATAAGAATCGTGTTTTTTTGTGGCCAATACACGTAACAATGACGCATTATCTAAAAGTTTTGTACTGTCTTTATTGTACCTTTCAGATTATATATTTTGTCTGGTATTGAACTGACTGGGTGATCCTAAGATATTGATGGTATTAATTCTTATGCGAGCATCTAGTAGTTTTTTAGTGTACCTCTTTAATTTTTATATACCAATAAAGCCATAAAAACTGCAAAATAACTTATTGCAGACAAAAAAACATTTACGTCACAATCAAGTTATGATATTATATTCTAAGGCAAAAAAATATATAAATATAATAGTGTTTTTAAATGCATAGGGAAAACTTTATCTAATCGTCTTTGTAATAAAATTATACTTAACAAAGGAAATTGCCTCATATACATTTTTTATATCAATGGGTTTACAATGAAGAATTTTAATATCAAGGACATGATTACTTAAGTCATTAAAGCATTTCTTGTTTAACCAAATTATATATTTGTATTATATTTTTTCTCAAGGTTGTAAAAAAGGGGACTTTTTTTATGCGGGGACCGGGAAAACCCCACCCCACCCCCTTCCGGAGGCTCTGATTATAGCACTTTACTTTTTTCACTAAAAAACCAATCAATACCCGGGTACGGGTAAAATTACTCGGTTTTTAATGTCTATCATAATTTTAGAATACCCGGGTACCCGCCTATGCGAACTTTTATAGGTACATAGAAAAGGTTAGCAAATGTGATAAATTTAAGTAAGAAACAAATAACATGAATAAGTAAAATATAATTTACTTTAGTTGGAACACGTAAAAAAAAGTGCGGATGCGCAAAATGCCTAACAGAACGTTTAAAAAAAATAACCCGAATTTGATAATGTATATTTTCCAACAAAAAGATATTGGGCGTGCATTGTACGTACAAATAAATACAGAAGATTAAGTCTGCAAAAAAAAAACATATGTACAACAAAAAAAGTAATTTTAAAATATAAATACACTCAAAGGATGTGCAAATGGGATGAAAAAGACAAAAAAGTGCACTTAATTTAAAACGGTTTTAACAGCAAATACAAGGCTGTGTATAGTACAAAAGGCTATAAAACAATTTTAATCTGCATCGTATATAGCAATTAGTTCGAAATAATGATTTTATTGTTGTAAACATGACGTGTATTTATATCTATTTTATGATAATCTTTTGTTATTCTTTTCAGAAAATAACAAAGCAAACAATGCATTACATACACATCGAGTACTTTTGAGTACACATTGTGCTATTCGCCAACGGTTGAAAATTTACATACAAAAAAAATTTAACGGTTTTATAATTTTTAGTAAAAAAAGTTTGCTTTTAAGCAATAATTATTTTTTGTAAAAAAAAGTAATATTTATTATTTGGACTAGAGGTCTGCATGAGCGTGACCCGGCTCGTTTTTAAACTCCAAAATAACAATTTTCCAACCCGGCCCGGCCCGTTGATACCCGAAAATACCCGAAATTTTTAAAATGTCGTATAAACGATTTAAATGCGAAATTTTTTATTGTCAGCTGCAATATTAAAGTGATTGCACAGAAAAAGCACAGATTAATATGATATAGTTAGTTATAGCATACATGTTTGTTACTTTTGTAAAAAATAATATTTGTTTAAATTATAAAATAATATAAAAAAAGAATGTTCCTTGCAAAGGCGGTTATCTTAGGTGTACAGCAAAAAGCTAACAATTATTAAATATAAATAAAGTAGTATAAAAAAATTTGCTTGACATATATAGATTGACGGAACAAAAATATACACAAAAACGCATGAATAACTTGAAATTGAATACGAAAAATGTAAGTGTAAAGGATGAGTTTGAACAACGCTTCAAGTAACACAAATGCGGAGCCTGATTTGTTCCCTCCCTCTCGGCTTCCTCCGGAAACATTATTTAATTAGTATTTACACAATTATATTTTGCTCCCTCATGCAATAACATTCAACGCAAAACCACGTCCTTGCCGGACCCAGATGAATAAATACGAGATACATGACTTCTCATTGGCTATTCATCACCCAACTTCCACTAGAAATCTGCGCCCTCAACACGACCGCGCCTCTATCAGTAAGTAATTAGTTTTTAACGTGCTGCAAGGATACTGCATATTCTTGATTGTTTTTTTTATTTTGCATTTAACAACAGAAATTATATGTTTGATCAATAGAATATTTTACATTTATTAAAATTTTTTAACAAATAACATGTCTTAGTATACTGTTTTTTTTTGTACATTTTTTTTCTATAGTTTTATAGAATATATTTTTTTATATATATATCTGAAAAAACTATACTACAAAACACTGTTTTTTTTATTACAAAACTAAAAATACATGTATTAAATTTACTTATTAAAAGTTGTTTGATGTTTTAGTTATAAAAAAAAACTACTTATCAAAAAAATTTTACGGCAAATATATATTCTAAGAAAGATGTGTTTATAAAGATTTGTATTAATAAGAAAATAAAGTTTTACAAAACATCATACGACAGAATATGTTCTATAATTTTTAATTGTAATTGATCGTATTTTTTTATGTAAATTACTTATCAGGAATCGTATGCCAATACATATGTTTAGAATATTCGGGACTTTGTGCTTTAAAAGCACAAATCGTAGATATGTGCAAGATAATTCATAAAACAACTTTTTTTGTCAATACACCTGCAATAGAATGTTGATTTTAAGTTGCCTTTTCAATGTGTAAAAATAAGTAAGACTTTGTAATTTTTCAATATTGATTTTAATCGTGTGCTTTTTGCTTATAAAACAAAAGGCTTTTTATTTAAAAAAAGTCTTTTAACTTTTATGTACTAGTATTGATACAACACAGATTTCCTATTCTTGAAAATATTTTCAAACAAATTTTAGATGCAGGAACGCAGATTATATGTTTTTTATTTTATAAATACCTTAAATGTCTGGCTTTGTAACAATAACGACATATAACTCGTAATATAAGCTGCATTTAGTGTATATTTACATACAGGAACCTTTTTTTTTTTTTTTTTTACATGGTCACCGAATATTTTAAAACGATTTCTACTATTTTTCCATCGTAAAATATAAAATCTAGTTTTTAAGTGCAAATGTTTTTTTTTTTATTTTTAAATATATTTTTCAGGTAAATAACAGTAAAAAAATACCCACAGTTTTTTTAAATTATTACCTACCCGCCCAATCCTTGCCCGCGGGCAATCGTATGCCAAAATTCATGGGCTAATGCAACCTTACGAATGGAAACATCATATGGATATTTACAGGCTATTATATTTATGGCAAAGCGTAAAAGAATAAAAATTAAAATTAAAATCAAAAATTATCATAACTTATATGTCTTTAAAAAAAAAAGTTTGAAAACAATGGTCAAAACACCTACCCTGCATATCTATGCAGATAGGAACAGTGAAAGTCATTGTACAACATGCATCCGTATTTTTTGTTGTCGTATTTACTCTTTGTTGTAGCCGAATTGCTGAAAGTATACATTTCCAACATTAACAAGCAAAAAAAGCTACACAATCTTGTCAAGTGTCAATCATGCAACCGGTACTGCATGCGTACATAGGCATAGTTTTTTTAGTTAGTGGGCAAAGCTCCTCCCAGAGTTTTTTTTTATAATTCATATAATTTAGTAAACTTTTCAAATAGAGAGAATAAAAAATTAATATTGTGGTAATTAGAAACGAGTTTAAACATTTGTACATTAGATTTGTGAACCTGTTTACCTTTTAGGAAGCTATTGAGAACATATAAAGTCAATCAAAAACCATTTAATCAGCAACAATACAGAATAACATTTGCATCTAAGCAGAGTTTGCGATTTTTTTCGTTAATACGTAAGACTTGGCGTAAGCATTTTTTAAATGATGGGTTAAATATATGAAAAACCATTTTTAATACACTGAATGTTTTTTGCTGACATAAAACTCTATAAATATGTGTTTATAAGTGCAATTATATACTTCTAACTGTTCAAATACGTTTTTGATAGGGCATATCTAGAGAGGGTTATATTGAGTGCTAGCACCCCACCATTTTTTTTGTAGCATGAATTTATGGGCACGGTAAGCCGATGGAACTTTCTCTTTTTAATACAGAATGGTAGAAAAAAAAGCTTTTTAATTTTTTACCAATGTACATTATTTTTACCTTATAAAAATATTTTTGTGTATAAACAAAATTAAAATTTACAGCTCCCAAATTAAAAAGAACCCTGGCCGTGCCATCAACGTCTTATACATACAGGTACATTTGCTGTTCGTGTATCGCTGTCGTATAGTTTTTTTATTATAAAAATAGCAATTATTTTTAATAAAATATAACACGACAGTACAAAAACAAATAATAATTACTCGAAATTTTAAATAAATTCAAACATTCTTTTTAGGTTTTTTTCATTGATTTTAGTAAGATTTTTTTCGATGTATAATGAATATTTTCTATTTATGAATCAATGTCAGCTAAATAATTTTTTGTGCTTTTTTGCAATACCAGAAAACTTTTGCATCGAAGCAAATCAATAACTTAGTTTTGGTATGACTCTAAAAAGAAAATCAAAAATTGTTATATTTATCGATTTATCTGTGCAAAATGGTCTTTTCAACGTTATACTATCGGCTGGAAAAACGCGTATTCACGGTAGTACTTTAAAATACAAACTTTGTTTTGTAGATAAATGCTCTTCGACTATCAAAAAGCTTAAGGTAAGCAGGTAAAGGCTAAAATAATAGCAGCATTTAGCGTACGAACTCTTACAGAGGTCATTTTTGTTGACAAAACTATTTTATGTATGACATGTTTTTTTGTAAAAAGCAGAAAAATCAAGTCAGAACGATTGCTTATGTGTCTTTATATACAATAGAACGTTTACTGCACTTTCATCTGCGTAAAAAATAAACATGACAGTTGTTTTTATCTTTTACGGGCACAAAAGCACATGAATCTCCAATTTTTTTTTTAAAAAGCCATTGATTATAATCCAAATGAGAACCGGTAAAAAATAATGTAACCGGAGAAATTTTTGCAACAGCTGTTAGGTTTACACTTTGTTATAAAAAGATTTTACCAGAAATTTATGGGTTTTTTTGACGTAAATATACGATTTAAATATATAATTTAGGTTTAAGCTATAAAATGTAGAATTCTATTGTTTTTGTAAAACAAGTACGATTAAAAGCTAATAAATGTTGAAGCGATTGCCTTAGTAATGCAAAAATGACTTTTGAAATTTTTTAGAAGTAATAACAGCTTGAGCAGCCATAATTTATACAAGAACACCCGCATTTTTTTATCTTCTTTAGTATTAAAATATAAAATAATATGCGTGCAATGTGTAGATTTACGCTTTCATAAATTATGCTAAGGCATTTGTATCTGTTTTTTTTTGCTTTTTTTTATTTCTTAGTATCTTAAATTCTTACTATTAGAGGATTGCAGCAAAAGTCATATGTTATAATAAAAGAGTCCCGTTTTTTTTTTATTTTATTATTGCATGATACATCTTAAAGGACACCCTGATTATGTATATTTACAATCCCCTAAATGAATATTCGGTTACGAAAAAAGTAAAAAATGCTATTAAAACGTCCATGACACATAAAAATACGGTAATATCATATTCAAGCAATTAAATTGTTCCTATAAAAAAAATCTTATAAAGGTTGTTGACAGAATAATTTTAACACATAAAAGATTTTACACGAGTTTAATTTGCATAAAATGCATACAAAACAAAGCTTTTTTTTTGCTGCCAACAAAAAATTTTGTGGCTATTTTTAGATACATAAAACTTTTAGCTGTTATTCCTAAAAATAAAAACTATTTTTATTGAAAAATATTATTTTAAAACATATTTTTTAACTGATAAAAACAATAAAAGTATGTCGATTTATTTTTTTGTAAATATTAATTTTCCGCCACTAAATGAACCTTTTAGTCTCTTTTAGATAATGGTACTAATGCATATTCTTTGACACATTTACTGCATTTCACGGCACTATTTAAAAGTAACCCCATATTTTTTTTTTTGCTTTAATTAAGAGGGGAAACTAAAAGATATAAAAAGAAATTACAAAAAATAAAAAAAATTATCTTAAATTTACAGTTCGTATTTTTTAAGGCACAAAAATAATAAGAAAACTTTTAAAAGATCCTATTCTATGCACTAGCCGAAGATATGGACAAGTCTTAAAAATGGATAGAAATTATAAATTGAATTTTTCTCTAGAAAAAAAAGTATACAGCGGTATAATATACAAAACCGTAAACCAATATGAATGTTACGAAAAGTAAAATAACATTTAGATATAAAAATTTCACAGTACAATTTTGATAATTCAGTTAAAAAAATGCAAGCTTTGTGCAAAACTTCATATTGCTTATACACACTCAACGTGCTTTTGGCACTAGATTGGTAACATACAGACGCGACAATAGTAAAACAATATGCGATAAGGCGACTCGGTGCAGAACAAGCCTGATAAATTCAATGCGTATTTATTTCTGGGGGCCACTTTAACGGCGTCAAAATTTTTAACAAATCTTGCAGCAGACATATTGAATTTTTGTATATTCTTATGGTTTTTTATAAATAAAATAAAATTATATAGTTTTTCATATATAAAAAATTTGTTTTTCTAGTCCTCTCCTCTGAGTACGCAAATGTGTTGCGACATATCTGCAATTTTAAAAAAAAAACATAAAATAGTATAATATTTCAGGTCGTAGAGCCAACGAAAAAAAGAGCCCTTTATCAACAAAAAAAAATAAATACAAAAAAGGAATAATAAAAGTTTGAACGTGGTTATAGATGCCCAATGAATTTTAAACAATATTACAAATTAAATAATGAAACTTTTATCTTAATACGAAATCAAAAAAAAACTTTTAAAAAATAAAGATATTTTAAGAACACGGCTCAGGCAAAAATAACCAACGTGTCTGTTGTGTATATTAAATAACAAAGGATAAAAAAGTTTTGAAAGTCAATGTATACGTCTAAAGTGTCTTAAGATACCCGATTGCGGTTTCTAAACAAAACTTGCAGAGTAAAACCTGCCCTTTAAAAATCCATCTATATACAAATAAAAAGGCACAAAACAGATAATGTACAAATATACACATAATATACACTTTTATTTGTAGGATGTGCTAAATCTATTCTATAAAAATTTAGCATTGACATTTTCGAATCTATATATTTGTTTAATACCGCTTCATAAAAAATAAAGTAGTGTAGGTAAAATTTACTCGTTTACGCGCAGAAAGAGATAATTTGCGCATACAATAAATTATATATATAAAAACATTAGTAAAAATTTTGCTATCACGTTGTAAAAAAGGTTAACAAAATTTTATCAAAGCAAGATGCATTAAAAATAACAACAATCCATTTAAATCACGTTAGATAAAAAAAATTTAGTTTATCAGCACATATAATTTATGTGTTTAGCTACCTTTATCTCTTCAACTAATATTTTTCATGTTGTTTACGCTGTTTGTGCTTGTGTTTTATAGTAAACACGACTATTACGCTGATTTCTCTACATTGTGTCAAAAATATTTTTTTGTAATTTTGTGAACGCCTATATTTGCAATATTACATAAATAATTATTTTTGAAAAATGTCAATACCCAGGATTTAGATCTGTTACTCGAAGCACAAAAAAAATAAATCATTCGACAGTAATTTATAACATTTTTTTTCATATTTGTTGTTTATGTAGATAAGGCTTCTTCAGTTATACACATACTGTATTATGCTTTTTTCGGATTGTATGTATAACACATATAAGTTGCTTATCAATTGCTAATAATTGCACATTTTTATTGTCCGGTTACAAGGTCGAAATCAGCGATCTTCGACCCGGGTCAAAATCGAGCCGTATATATTGTTTTGTACCCCGCGGGTACAAAACTACTAATGGAAAAGGATATTTAAAAAGAAAAAAGCTTTGTCAACGCACAGGGAATATGAACAATGCGTTTTTTAACATTTAGGTTTTTTATTCCCTGTCAGAAAATCTTACGCATAGATTTAATGACTGATTTGTAGATACTCCATATGTTACACATTACGAAAAAAATGGATAAATGTAAAGCCTAAAAAATGTGCGTGAGGGATTTTACTGTATGTATACTATTAAAAAAACAGAAAAAAAATATATTAATATCTTATAAATACATAATTTTAGCGCTCTCATTTAACTCATTTTAATATGGTATAATTATCAGATAATCTGTTACACATAAATCAACTTCATATTGTGCGCAAAGAACAAATTATATATGTCCGTTCATTTATTGTTTTTATGTATTATCCAAATTTTTAAAAGTAAGTAAATGTTTCATATTGCTAAATAAAGATATAGAATCATTGATAAATATTTTCTATGGAAATAAATGCAAATATTACACTGTTTTTTTGTATTACCTGATTGCAATTTATATAGATTTTACAAATACTGTTAACCTTTTTATCTTTAGTTGCAAAATTATTATATGCAAAAAAGATTAAAATCCGAAAAGTCAATGTTTAATGCATATTAAATACATGTGGGTCGGTATACCTACATTTGGGTCCCTTATGGCAGTTGAAGCCTTCCTTAAATCAGGGCACAAAAAAAAATAGCCGCACTAGCGAAAATGTGAAAAAACGAGAAATGACAAAATACACCGATTCCCATATAAATGAAACAAAAACCTTGTCAAATAACAACCTTGACCAAAACCCTAGCCCTTGCCCTAAGCCAAGACCTATCCCAAGCTGCGGTACCGGCACTAACCCTAACCCTACCCCTAACCTTTACCCTACATCCAAACCATAACCTCCTTGCCTAGACAAAACCTGAGAAACATTGCGTAATGCTGTCTCAAAACAAAGTAATTGGTAAGGGGTCGGTTTTTACGTACAGGTTGGTTACTTTTAACAAAAATATTATTTACTAGCCGACCCTTGTAGTTTCTTGTTGTTCTATCTTTCGTGTGCCTTATGTGACGCCATTTTTTACATGTTTTAAATTACAGGAAACTTTAACTGTCCTTGGGGCCCCAATCTAGTAGTATTTTATGTTTTTGTATGCATCATGTTGCATTTACACGGTAAATCGATATGCGTTCTGTCATAACAAGTATCAAATCACTATTAAGCTGTGAAAAACTATGCCCGGTAAAGCATTGCAATTTCATGTTTTTTGTAAGTGTGTTTTGTATATTAATAACATTCTGATTGTCTCTGGCAACGCAAATTTACTCGTCTTCAATTTTGACTTTTAGATCTTTTCTTATTTTTAAATTCAGTAATTTCTATGCACAAAAATACATATGGCGTTTAAAATAGGTACATAAATTGGTAAATTTACGTGATCCTTAATCTAGATCAACAAAAACTGCCAAATTTTAGTAATATGTAAAGGAAACCTTGGTGCACGTGGCAACAAAGTTAGGCCCGATAAAGCAGTAAAATACACGCTGGTACTATATTTTTTAGCAGATTGCGTTAGAAAACTGTTTTGAGTTACGTCTATGACGAACCTCTACTAAAGATGTTTAATACACATAAAACTGTTGCAGATTATATACTTTTGTGACAAAAGCGTGGCTTGCAAAAGCAATTTTTGTAAGACAGACATTTACCTTGTAAAAATATATTGGTTTGTTAGCAATAAGACGTACTTTTCACATTATTTATTTTTTTTAATTGGTTTAGATACAAAAAAACTAATCCATATGCAATTTAGTTAATATTTTTTTATCATATAAGCATTTATTTATGTAACTTACCATGACAAACATAAAATCATCTGTATTCTACTATGAAAATAAACAATAAGACATGGAGCACATTTTTTTTATGCCCAAAGATAAGAAAACTAGTGCGTGGTGTATTGTTTACACTATAAGATTTGATGCCGTAAAAAGAACTGATATTTTTACAACTAAACAATTGTAAAAATCATATACAGGTACAAAAATAAACTACAAAAAACGCAAAAAAAGCATTTACGTGTAATTTGAATTTTTTTATAGTAGAAACGATTAGTCATTTGTAATATATTGACTATATATCGTCATATAATTTGATATAAAATAAAAATATTATTTTTTACGCAAATATTGCAAATACCTCCGGTTTAAAATCTCTTAGTATAAATAAACCCCAAAAATCTATTTTACATGACTAGATTAAAAAGTCATTGTTTTGTACCTAAAAATGCGTAAAACTAAAAACTGTCAATAGCGCAGATAGTTTATTTTACAGGTTCAGTTTAAAAAGTATCTGGACGATAAATGTAAATAATCTATATTTATACAAAAATCGTAACTCCATCAAAGCATACGTTGATGAATTTCTATGTGCTTAAAACTTCAGGATAATTTGAAAACAGTGGCGTAGCTATGGGGGCAGGTGGGGGCTTTGCCCCCCTGGAAGAAAAAGTTACGCCCGAATTTAAGGGGGGGGGGGGGGGGTCTTTTTTTTTGCGGA
>JAQFYM010002987.1:0-20593 GCA_034694785.1 Agrenia bidenticulata | reverse complement strand
TAAAATTTAATTGATTTTATCAGTGATTTATGAATTGAATTTATTTTTGTAATTAATTTAAAAGTAAAAAAGGTACACAATTAAATAAATTAGTAGCGTTTACATTACAATGGTTTTTAAGAAAAAGGAAGTAATGCCCAACACATCCAACACGGTAAAAACACGATAAAAAGCGTATTTCTATTACAAAGGGCGCCGTACAGATAAATCATTTTCTAAAAGTTTTGCATCTTTTATAATATAAGGCAAAAGTTGAAAGTCTTAAGTTTATGGACAATTTATATATTAATTCAACGTAAGTGTTCAGATATCACATTTGTTATATTTTGCTTGCATTTTTGATGCCAAAAAACAAAGCATATATGATATACAAATAGAAGCTCGCTTTTTTGATTAATTACGTTGCAAATCGTCATGCGGTGTAGTAGTTTGATAAAAAAGCACCGCGTAAAGCACTGAACTTGATTTATGACACTATGCACGCAATATTATGCAACAGGTTTTGGCAAACGGTTTGCTATTATTAAAAACTGCCATTTTCATTTGTCAAAATCTACTTATAAAAAAGGATGAACATTTTACACGGATTGCAAAAAGTTCATTTAAATAAAACGGAATTCAGTGTAAAAATATACAGCAGTGTTCTGTTACTTTATTAAAAAGGAATAGCTGTGATAATAGAAAAATACATGAAGTATAAGTAGTTAATAATTGCGTATTTGTAAAATAATAAATACGAAGCTTAAGTATTGTTTTGGTAATAAAGTTGATTTTTGGTGGTGATTTATACCAGTTATACAAAAACCTATGTTTATCTTGTATATACCGATTTCATTTTACAAGTCATATGGTAAAGACTAATTTTGTTGGGTCGTAGGTACTATGATGTGAAATATAATATACACGCCTATAGATAAACGACAAACTTGTTTATTTAAGTTCCTGACTTGGTCGGCAAAACTTTCACCACAGATAGTGATATGATACGAAACTATAGATTCTAAATTTTAAGTCTTCTTTAATTTGTGACTTATAAAGAGCGCGGCTTTTAAGTGAATAAATAAGGTATATTGTGTAGCAATAAACCAAATTACAATCTCGTGAAAAACGCTATATTAAAAAAAGACAAAAAATATTTGTGAGATGTATTATTTGGTCGTAAAAGCCATACTATGCACTTGCCGATAGAAATGTAAAAAGCTTTATGCAATGACAACATAATTAATTTTTAGAAACGATACTATAAAAAGCAAAACTACATGATTTGTATATCAAAAGTCAGTTTACAAACACGAATTACTCTAGTATAAAAAACCGAAAATATAAAATTGATTAGGTTAAATAAAACCCTTTTGTAAACTTTGTCAATATTTTTAAGCTTCATTTCGTTAGTATTTACATTGTATATCGACAAAATCTGCTTAGTTTCAAAAAAGAAAAATTAAATAATAAAAAGCGTGCAGTTATTAATAAGGTTTTTACATAGCAAAAAAAACTTAAGGCAGCTTTTAAACGGATTTAATAGCAAAAAAAATTATTAAAAAGTTTTTTATATGTAACCAAGCAATACAAGCATAAAAAAAAGTTTTGCAGATTAACACTGCACTAAGATCCGCAATATAAAAATAGTAAAAAAAATATTTAAAATAGTTCATTTTAATTAAATAATGGGAAATTTGTTTTAACAAAGTCACCAAAACAAGTAGACGGCATTAACTTACGTCTTAACTAATTCGTAGTTTTACTTGATAACAATTTTAATACAAAAAAAAAAAATTGCTGAAATAAGAGTGCTTAATTTTTAAAATACTATTAATATGTGTATAAAATTTAATTAGAGCAGACAAAAAAAGAGAATACATTGACCAACACACTCATACTAAATTTAACAAGATACAAGCATTTATGTTTGCGATTTGGACTTATGTGGAATAATTTTATGTTGAAATTTAGTAAACAAACTAATTTAACATGTCTATAATGGGAATGCCGATGTGTGGTTGCGTACATAATGGCTTACCCAGGATGTTTATAACTAGGGATAGGTAGTATTAATGAATAATTTTGCCAAAAACACGATTAAAAGATACATAATATACTTTTTTTACCTGAGATTTTTAGTGAAATTTTTTTGAACTTGGTTTTTTTGTCAAAACAAAACTCTGCACAAAAAGACCACTTCACTAAAATCTAGGCATAAATTTTATTCTAGGAAAAGATACGCCTGCCATACTTCTGCCCGTTGCTCACTATGCTACTGTGCGTACATACCAAAAAAATAGTTGTAGATTTTATATAGGGTTTAAAAAAAAACATCGCATTTATTTAATCATTATAAAGGCTTCGTGCATATTATATAAGCCTTAACGCTGCTTAGTGAAATTCAAAAAAATATTTTATCTTTTGGCAGCTGTTACCGATATATAATAAAAAAAAAAAATAAAAACTAAACATCGGCCAAAACATATAGTTTTTCAACCAACAGGTCGAATTTTTATAATAATGCTTGTTTCTTTTGTTGAAATTTATTTCTGTCATGACAAATATACCTGACAGGGTTTCTTATGTGTTTCATATGGTCACAATTTATGTTGTTGTTAAAATCACATACATGTGAATTGTCTACAGAAATTAAAACCAAAAACAATAACACGATTTTGTAGGAAAGAGCCGTAACAAATTTTTAAACTAAGTTGATTCACTGTGCTACTGTCTTTTGTATTTTCTGTTTTTTTTTTGTATTGATTTTTATTTTGCTAGTTTGCAAAAAAAAATACAGAGAAAGGTTTTTAAAACAGTGTTAACTTTGCAATTATATGCGAAAAAAAATTATGTTCGCATTTCTGTTCT
Organism: Agrenia bidenticulata; assembly: GCA_034694785.1. Taxonomy (NCBI): domain Eukaryota; kingdom Metazoa; phylum Arthropoda; class Collembola; order Entomobryomorpha; family Isotomidae; genus Agrenia; species Agrenia bidenticulata. The sequence continues at coordinate 17,743 of JAQFYM010002987.1, read as the reverse complement.
TTTTAAATTTTTAGAAAGCTATCATTGATATTGCTCGATCTTGTTGCATTAAAAATAATAAAACGCACCAACATAAACAAACAGTTTAGAAGAAGTATAATATATATCTTTACAAACAACGATCGCAAAAAAATAAAATTGAGCAATTTACAGATGATAAACAGTTTTTTACAAAAGATAAAAATCAGCAAGCATTTCTAACGATTACTCAAATTTAAACGTTATAGAAATACACTTTTCATATGTAAAAAACATAGAATATATATAGAAAACAGCCAAATTAATGGGTTTGAACGACGTCTAGTGTTTGAAACACCATCGAACACGTTCTGGGCACACGAATCATTGCAAAAATTTACAAGGATCATGCATATTGCCGCTGCTACTGTGAAAAGCTTGTTATATCATGTTAAAAATTACATATTGTATTAAATGAATTGTAAAAAAAAGCAATAAAAGTGTAAAAAACTTAAAAAATTTGTAATGATCGTGTATTTTTTATAGTGCTGTTTTCTCTTGTAAATGTAATATTGTGTGAAAATTGTTGCTGTTTCTGTAAAACTTGAATAACATAGAAATAATCTTCTTACTAAATAAAAACCCTTTGACGCATGTGAGTTTTTTCTAAAGACTTTGGAAAGCAAAATGCGTGCCTTTTTTTATGTTGATGAATCTTTGCTTCCATAACAAAGATTTTTTTTATAAAGTGTTATTTAAATGGATTATATTAAAATTAAAAGCTAAAAAAACTGACTTGTTCAATAAATTACAATTAAACTCTTTCAAATATCGTCAAGAAAGAAAAAAGTATATTTACACATTCAGTGTCTAAAATCTATTTATTAAAGTTGCAAATATAACTTTTAATATTTATGAAGCTGGCCTACCATCTGGACAAGATTTTTCTAAAGGAAAGATATGTTACTTGCTTTTTCTATATACTTACAACTCATATACTAATAAGAGCAAAAAAAAAAACTAATAGCATTACAACTAATGCATACATACTTGTACAAAAAAAACAGAAAAAATGTGCTAATATGCAACGAGATAGATTTAAATTCAAATAATATTTATGCTTTATTATAGTTGTTTTTTGCCGTATTTTGTCAGCGTTTCAGAATATGGACTGGGCATGATATTGCAGGCGACATTTTTATTTTTACCCATAATGATCAATATGGTAAAATATGGAAGAAACTTAAATTCCAGAAAATTAGCTATATGTTAGGATAAAAAACAGATAACAAGTTTTTGTGACACATTAGTGTATTAGGAGCAATAAAGTAAAACTTTTTTCGCTATATTGCATATGGAAAAAAATGTTTGTCTCTAAATATAGTTTTGAGTCGTTAAGATTAATTTTAATGAATTCGGCAAAATTAAAAGTTTTGGTTTATTAAAATAAAAGATAGATTACAGAACCGAAGATTTATAGTTTTACGAAAATCAGGCTATAAATAGGAGTAATATATTTTAAGATTATTTAGGGTTTGGATATATTATAATAATTCGAAAAAGAACTACGTAAATTAATATTCTGAACCACAAATCATCATGAATTTTAAGATCATATAAATTACGACTTCCCCTTGTAAGTTCAAATATTTTAAACCTCCGTATGTTGTGAAAAGGTTTTTATGTAGGTTCTTGTTAGAAATATCTTGTTATTTTTCATATTCACAATAATAGTCATTGTAATAATTTAGTACATAACATACAAAAATAGACTTATTTTAATAGGATTAGCTTTTATATGCTGGTTTCATGACATGCACATGGTTATATTATTTTAACTACCTAAATCCTGTTTGAAAAACACAAATAGGGGTAGGTCGAGATCCACGCTTTTTGTTTATGTGGTTTGCTATGTAATACTTTTTAAAAAAATATGGCAGTATTAAAATACAAAATCAAAATACACACTATTCTTTGTAATGGGTAGAATAAATGCGTTCAATTTTAGGGAATTATTTTTTATTTAGTATTGCCGTATATAAAATCAAAATACAGAAATATGGTTAAAACATGGAAATCTATTTACCATTTATGGTCATATTTATATTTCCATAAATGAGCTACAGCCATATTTTTTTTTGCGGACTTGTTGCATATCATAGAACGCTGTTTATAAGTTTCAAAATTTCTTTCTCATATATGGAAACCACAAAAAATATTGCAAAACAAAACTTTACAAAAAAAAAATACTTTAACACTGATAATTTAAATAAAAATAAAAAACTTTATGTGGAAAAATGCAAATTTCGACGCCAAAACTAGCTTTGCGTCAAATCTGCGTTTTGTAAATTAAGCAAATTAAGATAAAAACATAGCACTTTTTTACGAAAAAAATGACTAACGGGGTGAAAAACTTATATAAACTCCTAATTACAAAAAATTTTTCGTGTGTATTGTTTTTGTATAACGTGAAAAATATACACTCATATTTTTTTCCTAGGTTTTAACAAATTATTTATTCTAAAAATTAACAAAGCCTTTTATATTTGTCATACCAAAAAAGAGAAGGCATAAAAAAAAAGTAATTTAGTTGATCTTTCTGTGTTTATGTAATTGGTAAATCTAAAATTCTTTAACGTCAGCAACAGTAAAATACTAAGTACCTATTAAAAATAGTAGTTCAGGCATAATAGATATTATTTTTGTATTTCATGCTGATAGCTTGTACCTATATTTTACTTTAACTTTTAAAACACATAGAAAGGGTACTGTAATAATTTTGACAATAAACAAAAAAAGAAAAATACTAAAATCAAAAATAAAAAATTATTATTAAAGTGTACAAAATACATAATATAAAAGGTTTGAGTATCTTAGATTTTAACAAAATCTCTTGGTGATTTTACCCGCTGTGATTTTGATTTTATCATAACACGCAACGTATCTAAAGAAAACTTCAAGGTAAAAATCCCCATAAGATGAAATAAGATTTGTTGTGAGATTAAAAACTTTTAGATATGCCAGGTGGCAAAAAATCAACATTTGAAAAAGAATATAACAACAATTAACATTAAAAAAAATCTGTGAATGTCCGAAGAAATCCTTATAGATATTTTATAAACGAACAAAGCCTGTACACATAATCTGTAATAGAAACAAAGTGAGTAAGTCAAAATTTAGCATTGTAAAAGTTTATTCCGATGATCATTTTTAACGTACAAACGTAATGTTAACACAAATTAATAAAAAAAAAAAATGTTTTTTTTAACATCGAAAACTGCGAAGAAGTTGCATATGTTTACATACTGTGGATATGGGATACATTTGTTGCGATACTGTTTGTTCTTTTTTTTTTTACTACAAAAAAACATAATTCTTTTTCATCATCTATGTAATAGTAAAAAAACAGTTTTTTAACCCTTTATACGTAGTGCAGAAATTTTTATGTTATTGTATGCCTTTTGTCACAAAATTTTTGCATCTTACGTATATAATCTTGTACTTGATTGTTCGTTTTAGTAATAAAGTAAGTTTTATTGACTGATATTGCAGTTTATACAAATAAACACAAAGCGCAAAGGTTCAAACTTCATATCGTGCTATTAAAAAAATATGCAACTCGCATGCAATTTTTTGAAATAAAAAAGATTTTATATATTTAAATTACATTTTTATTTACTGTTTAAAGGTTTAAAAAATATATTTATTATATTGTTACTAAAAAAACAACAATATGATATTACAGTTACCTAACGGTAAAGCAAAAACGTATCAACAGCAGATATAAAAAACTGGGCTGTCTGCTACAGAAAAATTAAAAGGTAAGACAAAAAAAAATTGACTGTGTATTTTTTTATTGCAAACATATATAGCCAACGCTTTTTTTGTATACTAGAAGCAAAATATTTTAACGTCAAGATGTAGAAAAAAAGTATATGGCCTTTTTGTTTATAGGCACATAGCTGAATAAATTCATATTGTGTGCTTTTAGAAACATTCAATTTTTTAAATAATTAGATAGATGCCATAAAAACTGCATCTAAGCAATAAAAACATTACACAAATTCTTTTTCATGTAAAAACGCAAAGAACTATAGATTTTTTCTATAATTTATACAAATAATTTTTTTGAGAAGTAATATTTTTTTTATAATCTAATTATATGCTAGAAACAGCATACGAGTTTTTAATATAGAAAATATTATAAGATTTAATTTGAACCGTCTTTTTTTGTGTATTTGTACTTTACGGCATATTTATGTACAGTAAAGTTCATTTTGCTTATAAAACATACGAAAAACACTATCGTTTTTAGCTAAAAAAAAATAATTATATTGTTATTATATTTTTTATATTAAAATTTCAATTATATACAGTAGAATTAGTATAACCTAGTATCTACGATCACAATATGCATCGCATGATTTTATTTGAAAATCACTTGCTGGTAACTAGAAAATATACAAAAAAAGATCAAAAAAAAATGATATGATATATGTAGTACTACATCAAGTATAAGCTGCAAAAGTTTCAGTTTTTACAAAGTTTGTTTTAAAAAAGTTATCGTGTACAGACTTATGGACATAAAAGCGTTAGCTTACGAACGGGCTTTTTCTTAACTAATTGGTTGTAGTTTTAAGATGATAAAAAAAAATTCGATTGTTATTTTTTTAACAGCGAGAGTAATCTATTAAAATAAACTAAAAATATAAAAAAACAAAACAAAAAGTTATTTTTTATGCTGTTTATTAACTTATTTATTCTTTTTTAACTTTTAAATAAACCTTAAGTTTTTTTCTTAACTCATTTTCCTACGATATATAAAAAATAGTAATGCCATAAAATTGTAACAATTTGCATGCAAATGACAACTTAGCATACTTTTATTTAGAACACACTTTTTTATATCTATACACACAAAAAAACGCATTTAAAAAACAGCAATTTTTATTATGCATAAGGACGTATATATTACATATTTTTATTACTTTAGTTACTTGCATGTATATTTTTTATAATAGTGTGTTTATTTTTGTGTAAAACTGACCATAATTTTTTGATAATTTGCTAATAGTACCTACCGTATTGTGTGATCCCTGTAGTAAAAAAACAAGAAGTACTTAAAATGGATTAAGTATACAAAAAAAAACATATATTTTTTTAGAAAGTTAGAAGAACAAATAACTTATATCCAGTCAATATAAAAAATGTTTACGATGATTATAATGTATGATTATATCATCTAAGGCGACTTAAAAGGCCATTTGAACTAAATATATAAAAAAAATAGACTAATTACTTGTTTATAATATAGAAATAGTGTGTTCATTTTTTTCAGCTATAACCGTTGCACTTATAGATTGAAGCATTTAACAGAAAAAGATTATTAGAGGTATAGTAAAACGCCAGACACACGATTTTAAAATTTCGATAACTCAAAAAAGTCGTTATCAAAAAAACGACAGCGCATTTTGCAATATTAGGTCGATTAAACATTTTAGAAATCTCACTAACGTTTAAAGGACCCTTAAACAACAAATTAAACGGTAAAACACAAAATAAGGGGATTGTGTGTATAGAAGAAATATTTATTGTATACAATAAAAGTTCGATTGTATACCAAAAACTTAGATATTGCATTTCTAGTGTTTAAAGTAGTTGTAACCAAAAAAAAGTACACCGGTCACTTTTCAAAAATTAAAATATGCACGCAAGTAGAATCATTTAATGTATGTATTGCACAAAAAGGCTTTATAAAAGCGAAAGTATAAATTCATAAAATATTTCTACAAAAGAGCTGAATTTTAAATGTATAAAACAAGAGTTGAAATTACGAAGGTTGCCGAATTTTAAACATGTCTCGATTACAAGAAAAAATATGCTAGTATCTTGAATTTCTTAGAAGTGAGGCAAATTCTTTTATTTACAAATCTGCATCTTAGTAGCGTAATCAGGTGCATATTAATCCTAAAATTTATATCCATCAAAACTTGCGCTGTAAAAAATGACCTGCACACGAAATTATATAGTTATACTAAAAAAATATATTTATATGTTAAAAAAAAGGGCTGCAAATTTTAAAAAATGCACATTAACAGTTAAATTAATAATAAAAGCATTTAAAAATGCCACACTGCCTTTATATCATTATAAGTGTTAAAAATTGCATTTTTATTGAATATAACATAGTTCAGACAAAGCAAATATATATTTATTGTTGTTATTGTGCATATGTAAATGCTTGTAGCATTTGTACGCATAAGCCTATAATTGAAAGCGTGTTTATAATACAAAAGAAATTTTACGCAAAAATATCTATTCGAAAAAAGATATTGTTTTTTGCAAATAAAAACTGCATTTAAAATGCCAATTAAACTTTTTGAGCCTCTGCTGTGATCTGTGTAACTGTGTAACTGTGCATGTCTTTCTTGCTGCACAAAATCTATGTTGCATAATTATGCACAAGATTTTATGGTTTAGACAGAATTCAAAATTTTCAGTTATTAATAAACTGTCTTCAAAAAGACAAAAATAACAAACCTTTCACAGAAATAGGGATCTGCTTTTTTAGAGTTTTTTTTGCATTTTTTTCACGCCTTTCTGGTGTGAAAATTGTCATATTTATACGATTTTTGTATGTTTAATATTCACAAGCTGCAATTATATTGTACATTGTGTTTAAAAAATAAAAAAAGCTTTTGTATTACACGATCATGTGCAAACAAGTTTACTGATTACTAGTAAATATATATTTGCAGCGTTATTGTTAACAGGTGTCAAAGATACTTTAGAAGAGTACATTTGGCATTGTTTTGTAAACAGTGACAATATTAAGTGCTTCGAAACATATTTTTTTTTTTTGCTTTTTTTATAATTAAATCTTCATTGTTATTGTGGGGGATTCAATCCGTGTAGATAAATAACAGAAAAACAAACGGAAAGAGAAAAGGCGTTAATAAATTATGATTTGTACGAATTAAAACGCAAAAAGTACATTAAAGCATATTCATGCAATACTGAATTTGTTTTTAGCTTTGTTTCGTCTATGCTTTTTTCTCTTATAAAAAATTTACCCTGATTCAATAAATTTACGGCAAAAGAACAGAGAAGATAAACAAAGCAAAAAGAAACAAATTTAAAGCTCGTGGAAATATGTAATTTGCAAAAAAACACTATAAATTTCAATAAGTGCCTTTTAGTTAGCATTTTTGTTGTATTCCTCGTTAAGTGTGGGTTCTTATAAATATGTGTACTTTGGCTATAGAAGGGGTCGAAAAAGAAAAGCCTGCATACTTAAGAAACACCTTGTGAATGATGAATGTCTTTTATCAATTCAACAAATTTGGTTTACAAGTTATTATAATTTGCTAACAAAAAAAAAATTACTAAATATAAATAACCAAAAAATCATTTTTTATCTTTAAGGTTATAAACAAGAAAGTTTGTAGTGCTTAGCTTTAAGTATTATAGTAGTTTATGAGAAAAAATCAGGTAGTATCCTAAGTACATTTTCACAGTCGCTTTGTTGTTGTAATAGCAGCTGGAACGATCTTTTTCAAAAACGTGCAAAATTATAAATAAATTTTTTACATAAACACTACAAAAATAATTGTGTACCAAAAGTCTTTACAACAATTACAATTATGCTGTAAAACTCTTTTTTTCTCTAATCATTTTTACCAAAAAAGAAAATAATAAAAGGTATAAAAAATTTGTAAGATATATTCTTATACTATAATTGTATATATTTTAATTGATTTCATACGTTAGAAGTAAAACTGTAGCATGTTGTAAAAACTTCTGCCTATCAAAATCGAAATATTAAACTAAATTGTCGTTGCGCTCATGAAATATAAATTTATTAATCATTTTCTACAATTTTACAAACAAAAGCATATTTCTAATAATAGAAAGAAAAATAATATTGAAAAAGTTTTTGTACAAGTCATTCCAAAAAAATGCTTTTTATTAAATTATATAAACGGTTTTCTTTTTATAGACTAAGCGCAAAAACACGGAGATCTATATTTTCATTGAAACATATGCACAAACATATTACTGGATATTTTTTTACATAAATATAATTGCATGTTTTCTAAAGACCAGCTTTCTATAAGATAAAATAATCATTAATTAAGGTGAAATATACTAATCTAACACATACCAAATGTTATAGCAAGTTACAGTCATTTCAAAAGATTAAACTGCAATTTAAGCATATAATATTTTTTAAGTATATTAAAGTTCAAATAAAGTAGCTTTATGTAAAAATACATAATTATGTAGCAAAAAAATATTTGGATTGTATACAAAAATGTTTTTTTTTGGGCCGAAAAAAACATTTTTGGCGTTGTATTTTATACCCAAATATGCGCTAAAACGACATCTTTTTAGCGTAAAGTTTATACTTTGATACATCTAAACTTTTTTTTTAATAACGATAGAGGGGCAATAAGCGTAAAACTTTTTTTTTGGTATCGTTAAATCATATTTAATTTCAAAAAAAACATTAAGTCTTTCAAAACGTGATACCTACACTACATACTTGTTTTTCTTTTTTTGCTAGACGGCATAAAATGTTACACTCTACATTTTAAAAGCATTTTACATTTTTTTTTATGTATTTTAACAGTATTTTTTCAAAATAATATTGGTTACCTTAGTTTTTTTTGAATATTTAAATACCATTTTTAGAAAAAAAAAATATTTTTTATCATTAGAAATTACATTTTTTTTATAGATTGAGAAAGCGATGTGAAGTACAAATATATATGTTTTTTTGGAAACGTTTAAAACACACTTTTCGTTTCTATAGAAAAAAAAGAAAGTGTTATTTATTTAGTTTGATGCAAATAAAAAAAAACAATTTAAAAAAAAAGTAGAAAAAGTGCCTTAACATGCAAAATGGATCTACACTGTAATAGTTACTGTGTTTTTTTAATTTTTTTGTATTTTTGTATCGACAAAAGTTGTTTTTTTTTGGGTATTTGCAAAAACAAACGGTATGGGATAAAATAAAACAAGATTGCATTTTGTTACTGGGTATTTGCAATATTGCGTTTTTTTGTATCAATGTCATCTTTTTCAGCCTACAATTATAATGATAATTTATACCTTTATGTTGTAGATAAACAAAAAGCAGTTTTCGGGTATAAAAGTCGTGTCTGTAAATAAGCTGTGCAATAAAATATATCTTTTTGTTTATAATAAACACAGTTTTTCTGTATGCTTACAAGAAAGGCACATTTTTTTTATGTCAAAAAATATTTATAACATATTCATAAAAAAATAGCAAAGAAAACGTTTCCAAATGTAGTCTGGGCTAAATAAAAAATACCAGTGAAAACTCAAAAGCGAGTATGGCGTTTTTGTGGATACTAATTGCATCAAGGCTGCGTTTTTGACCAGTTTCTACCAGAGTGTTCACAGCTCACCTAAAAACCGCACCGCACCATTTGCGGTGCAGTGCAGGTGCGCAACACAATACTGGTGCGGGTGCACATCGCACCGACCTTTTTGCTCTTTTAAAACGTGTAAAAACTGATATTCGAAATAATAGATAATTTGGAAAAAAACAAAAATGATATATGGTAAAAAATCTAGACAATAAAAACAAAATGTAATTTACAGATTTTATATTTTACTTATACAATTTTATCAGTTTGAAAGATAAATATATCTCTTTGAAAGACATCGTTGATGATTTATTACTAAAAAGCACAAGAAAGTATAACTGCGCGTTTTTTAAAAATGTAGGCGTGCTACCATGTAGATATCAGACATAAACAAGTAATATATGTAATAATAGAGTACGTATGTTGCCATAAGACAAAAAAAGTGCAGTAAAAATTATAACTACTGTATCAAAAATTGCGTAAAAATTTTTTGCAATATTAAATCATCTTATTGTTCGACAGCAACAAAACGCCTCTATACAATCATCCAATAAAAACTTTTAATTCTAAAGCGCACAGCAACTGTTTTTTAAAATCCGTTAGTATGTAGATTAGATACTTAGTTTTAGTTAAAAATGATGATTCTGCGCTAAGAATGTAGTTTACGACATTTTTTTACGTTGCATACATTTACTATTGCAGCCAGATAAAACGGTAAAAATAAGTAAATTTGAACTGGTTACCGTAGCTACGCATTACATTCAATAGTGTTATAAAGAAATAGCAAACCCTTTTTTAATTTTTTTTCGCTGGCAGTATTATTTTTACTAGCTGTTTTACGGCTTTATTTAGCTGTAAAATATTATTAGAACATCTCTTTTTATACACAATCTAGACCCCTTAAGCTTACAGGACTATAAAAATTACAACAAAAGAATTAAGTGAACGTTTTCTTGTATTTGGCAAAATATATGGGAATACATATTCGACTGCAATCCTCATATTTACTTTAATATAATACAAAATGAACACGAACTATAAACACGAAAAGATTTAGATACAAATACAAATGCGTTTGTTACTACAAAAATAATCCATTAATGTAGACCTGGACTCTATAATACTTCTTTAATAACAAAGATTTTTTTAAAAAAATACAAGTATATGCAAGTAGACTAAACATGCATATAAATGTATAAAAAACATATAAAAATCCTATATATTGCTCTACTAACCAGGCACGTAGTCAGAAATCAAAATTTGAAAAAAGTGGGGCCCCAAAACCCATTTTTTATAAAAAAAGAGAGGGTCAGTATCAAAATATACAATTTAACATAGAAAAAAAAAGTTCACTTTACATAGAAGTTGTAAAAAACGCAAAGAAAGACACATATACATTTAAAATGAGAAATAATCGATAAAGTTACAAAAAAAACTATAAAAAGGAGCCTCGTAAGTACAGGGGCCCCTCTTTCCTACGGGCCTGCTACGTGCGCTTTTATAGTGTAAACCACAATAAGTTTTTGGCGCATTATGGTATTTGTGGTCTGTATTTTTAAGCATTAAAAAATAAAGAAAAAAATTATGCATGACAAACTAGTATATGAATTTTAATTAATTAAATATAGGGTTGGAAACTCCTAACCACCGAACTCATTTTTTTTTTTTTGGTGTTTGAATTTTTTAATTACTTTCTAATGTGTCAAAAATAAAAAAAAAACAATAGGTTGGTGCGTGTTGCGGTGCGGTGCGCAACGACGTTGGGTGATGCGCTTGCAAAACGCTGACATGTGGTGCGGTTGCGATGCGCTGACAACTCTGGTATCTACTGTTGGAGTTTTTGGCCTTGCGTGTTGCCGGTTACTCGTTTTAAAAGCAGTTAAAAGTAGAACTGCTGCAAAAACGAGCGTATTGCAAAAAGGTTCATACCTTGTCTTCGCTTTACATACAACAACAACATTTTGCTACTTTGCCATTTGTTTTTGTATTTATAATGTAAAGATTTTTTAAATACAAAAATATAAACGGATTAAAGAAAGTTTTTGCAGTAATTTAAAAATGAATGTGTCAGAACATGTAGCATTTTTATAAAAAAAAATTGCTTTGCAGTAAAAATGTGCCATTATTAATGCAGTGTTTATTTTGGATGTAAAAATACCCCAGTATACTGTAATCTTTATTATACAACGCATTGAAAGTACAAAAAAATAAAGCATAGCGTAGCAATTTTTTAATGTGCTTATTGGTTGTTTATATTTATACACAAAAATTTATTCAACATTCTAACGTATAAAAATTTTACATGATATATGCGTTTTTTGTAGATAAAATAGACTCATGCACAAGAATATCGATTCTACTTAGTGGAAACTCTATCGGGTTTTTAAATAACACTCTAATTTTTTTACTAAAAATTATAAAAAAAAATATTAAGCATATTCTCATACATAATTTTGTAGGTAATATGTCAAACTGTATAATCTTTCTCTACAAAAGCACTTTATTTGGTTTTTTTTTATTTTTAAAATAATTGAATATAGAAGCAACAAATAATGTCTATCTGCAACGATTTTTTTGTTGTATTAAGTAGTTTTACACCAAAATCAGCACTTATTTTAGTTGCATTTATAAAACGATTTTTTTTTACTATTTTCGTAATCGTATTTATCTGATTATTTATAGAATGAAAGTTGCATATACAAAAAAATGTATTCTTTTTATGCTTTGTGTCGTGTTTATATTTATAATATAGTATACATTTGTCCACTAAAAACATGTGTCAAGATCAGCATCGAAGGTTTTGTGCCATCTGTATAAATGTTGGATACGGCTTTGTATGTATAAAAAAATGCTTAATTTGGTTGCAGTCAACTTTGTGTTTTTACATATGCGGACATCATTTTTTGTACAGTAACGTTGTACCGTATTATGCTTTTTTTTTATTTTGTTTATATATTTATTCTGTGGCTTTTGTAAATGCATGGTATCTATAAAAAAATAACTATACTTCCAGTAGACCTTTTTTATGCATGTCAAAAAGATGTTTAGTTAAGCAATTTCAATTTGTAAAATTATGATATATATATAAATAGACGTTTCAAACCTTAATTATGTTTTTTACAAACAAAAAGTAACAGGGCGCTATAAACATATAAAATCATAGTTTCTGGTTTACTGTCAGAAATACATGTTTATGTAAATAACAAAACGTTTAAGATTTTGACAAGTATTATGTATGTAAAAGAGGTTTTTTAATACATAATATGCATTTATAATTTTTTTAGACAAAAACCAAAACATTATTGACATAAAAATTGTAATTTGTGTTACTTATAAAAAGTTCTTTTTTTGTATAAATGAAACACAAAAAAACAAAAAAAAACTAACTAACTTTATTATACAACCGTAGTCGAGCAGCACTTTAATATTAAATAGTTAACTGGCGACAAAAAAAAACATAATTTATACTATAACATTCCAAGGTTTGCAATATATTTAATACAGGCTTTTGTATTTACGTTTTTCTATGCGCTATCATATTGTTTTTTGTGCAATACAGTGGTGTTTACGCAAGTTAATAACAATAGACAAAATGAAAAAAAGGCACGTAGTTTTAGTTTGAAAGACTTAAGTTAGACAAATGATTATTAATAAAAAAAATTTAGACCAAAAAAATTTGAAAATGTAGAAGTATACTTTTACATGCATAAAAAGGTAAAAATAATTCCTGATATAACAAATAAAACAAACAAAAAAGAAATTTAAATTTCTGCTGTTCAATTTTCACAAACAAAAAATGAAAAATAAGGTTTTTGCAAATTTATTATATAGGCGATCGTCCTATATAATTTGCGTTATATGTTTTGCTACACAGAAACCGTCATTTATAATTTTATCAATTTATCTGTCTTTTGATGGTTCGTAGGGACTGAGTGATTGCAAGCATTAAAAATATGGATAACTCAAAAATGCCGTTTTTTTTGCATTTACTGCATTTATACCAAAAACAATTAATTAAATGCATTAGAGGCAAGCCGAACATGGCTTTTTTTCTTTATTTTCTAGTGGTATAATTGGCTCCTTGGACCCTGGCAGCGCATATGCTAATTTTGACGGGTCTATCAAGCGATGTTTTTTTTGTTCAACTAGCGGGAATTATATTTTGTATAGAAATGATAAGATTTTTTTTACTTTGTTTTTGTATAAAAGCACAAAAAAATAAAAAAATTAACAGGCTTTTTTATAATTTTCTACCCTTTTTTTCATATAAAATAACAATACTTACTCCCTAGTCAAAGCCTACTTTGCAGTTACAATTACGTTTTAAATATTCGGAAAATACATATCTGCTTTGCCGTTGTTATTTTTTATGAAAATGTATATTTATTTTAAGTTTTACAAAAAAAAAATACTTTACGTATAATAAAAAACTTATCGTAACATATTATGGTTAAAAAAAAGTATTTTGGTTATATTTCCATTGTTGTAAATCATTTTTTGTACAATATTATTTATAAGTTTTTTTTTTAAAAAAAATTTAGGTAGTAAAAACTTATGTTAAATGCAATTTAAAAAGATAAAACAAAAAGACCATGTATTTTTTCTTTTAAAAATCTTCTATAATAAAAAAAAAGATGCAACTTTGTAATTCTAGCGCCGAGATAAAAAAAACAAACGATTTAGCACATAAAGTTTTTTTGCGTAGTCACAAACGTAAAGAAAGGCTCGGCAATTTTTTTTATCTATATTCAGGGCTTGTGTTTTGTTTTTAAAATTTGTTGAAAATTAAATTTAGCTTTTTTAAATCGTGGTAAAAGTTAATATGCCAAAACGAAAAATCCCCGTTTTTTAGATTTGCTTTTAAGTTTTTTCAGAACCCCTTTTTATAATATTAAATAAAGATACTAAATATTTTTTTTCTTTTTCTAAGTTAAGACGACGATATAATATTTGCCATTGCTTTTTATGTTACAAAAATGCGCTCTCGTGTTTTATAAACAGTTTGACCATAAAATATTAGCGTCTTTTAATTGTCAAATTTATAATAATTTGTAAATATCGCAAAATACATTTAATCACTTTGACACCGAATAAATGTATTTCAGAAATATAAAAGTATATAAAAAGTATACAGAATACTAGCAACCATACATGATATACTAGGCTTACACTTTTTTACAAAGCAAAAAGCCGTTATGATGTTTTATCTGTCGATTCTTATGCCTTTTGAATATATAGATATCATAAATATTTTTTTCGCAACGAGACAAATATTTTTTTGCTATATATGTTGGATACCTTTACATGATAATACAGCCTGCTACAATTAATACATGCTTAAAAAGATTATATTGCTTTCGTTTGTACACACATAAGCATATATGCACTCTTAAAATATTCAAGACCACAAAAACCGATACTTGGATTTTTTATCAAGTAACTAACTGCATGCAAATATTAAAGCAGACAAGATACAATTAATACTTAGATAAAAATCTAGTAATGATGTATGTGTATATAGTAATTGGGTTTTTCACTTGGTTAAAAAACCTTTATGTTATATATCATGTTATTGTATATTGCGTTTTTCGTAATGGAAAATTGTATACAGCACATGCCAAGTATACTACAAAAATAAAAAATATTTTTATATAATAGGATAACAAGGTAACGGATAAAAGTTAAAATTGCAATTGGTAGGTAAAAAAACGAGGTTAGACAAGGATAACAAAATAGGTCAAGGCATTACTCGAAAATATCACAAAAACTTATTTAGTACACGCGTTGCAGTATATATCATTTCATTGATTATGATAACTTTACAATGAATATATTTATAAATTTTTTTCGCAAGTGTATTAAGCATATTGCTACAAGCTCTTACAATGTTTTTTTCTGAAAGCAGTGTTTTATTTCTTTTTATGACTGTATATGTTTAGACTCTTTTTTTTACAAAAAATAGTTTTATATCTTCTTTCCAAGTTCATTTACATATAATTGCCTATCCTTGCTCTTGTAAGAATCAATTTCACCCTCTGTATTCTTTTTATATTTGCAAAATGATTTTATTATAGTTTTTATTTAAGGATAACGTTGTTTCTCTTGTTTATCGTTTTTTTTCTCACGTTGCTTATTTCTATTATAAAGTCCACCGCATTTTACATTTTTGTAATTTCTATACACTTATATAAAATTTTTACGTACGCGACAAAAGAATCATATATTGATGTAAATTATCTATTTTCTTTTTCCTCCACTGGTTTATTGTGACAAAAAATATTTAAACTTTATTCTTTTAACACCGTGATGTACTTCACTTTGCATTATTTTGCCAAATAATACACTGATAGTGTGTTGCCACCTGTTTTTACTGTCCACACTTACATAGGCCGGAGTTTTTTTTTAAATGTTATTTTTGAGTAAATTAATTTGGGTGCCTTTTTTTTTGGCAATTTACCTTGTTTATGTTATATTGTTCCCTTGACTTTATTTGGTTAAAAATCTTCTGGGCAAAAAAATCTACCATTTTTGGTCATTGATATATTTACCAAGCCTATGAACTTTTTTACCATGGTAAAAATGAAATACATAAAAAAAATACATAAAAATGCTTTGGTACAAGGTTACTCTAGTGTTTTTATTACCGTAAAAGTATAAACTACGTATAAATAACCCTAAAGAAACAAACTTTGCAGACAACAGTATAAAAAACTTTTTGAAGGTACTTTCTGCATTATGATGTTGACAAACAGTGTAAAATATACGTTTTAAATGTACGCGCAGTAGAAAGTAGCTAGTTTTAATCCATATGCATCGATCAATATGCTTTTTTTTGTTCTTTCAACCTGATTTAGTATGCGTATTTTAAAACTTTTGTTTTTTTTATTTTTTTTATTTTTTTAAATGAATAATATTTATATGCGAAAAAAAAAAACTATTTAGTATTTAGTATGTTGCCTTGGACACATGTCAGCATCTTGGTTAAAACTTTACTATAAAAACCGGTTTCTAAGAGTAATACTGTAGTACTTTTATAGATATATAGTAAACTATATAGATTGTAACAGTAATACACATGCAATTTAGTATGATTTTTACATATTTTTTGCACTTATATCACAACCAAAAAAAAAGCAGTAAAAAAAATTCCATCCATGTACGCGTTAAAAAAGATTCTATTTTAATAAAAAAGCATATTTTCACAACACATTTATTACATATTAAATAAATAATTATAATTTAACAAATAATTGCTTGAAAAAACGTCGTATAGCATTTTTAAAAAAATTACATGATAGTTCATACCATTTCTATAGAAACTCGTGCTAATTCAATACCTTTTTAAGCAGAAATGTAACCATTATATGTAAGTTATAACCTATGCAGTCTTAACTATGCTTTACACTAATCTTGCAAGCAAAACGTAAATCATCCAAACCGTATATTAGCATAAGAATGAAGTACTTTTTGTATTAAATTTCGTGTATTTGCGTTTTATTTTTCTTATATTTACGATTTACGCAAATTGTTAGACATGAAACAATTTTAGTCTACAGAAAAGTTGACATAAAAAACTTTTTTTTTTATGCATCGGCAATAAATTGATAAATCTTACTTACTTATACGTACACTTTATCTTACTTGTTGTAGAAAGCCTAAAATCAGCCTTTGTGTCGCATCTTTATAAGAAGATTTTAGTAAAAACGTGTATAATTTAAAATATAACAATAATAAAATGTTTTCTAACATTAAATACATTTTTTATATTGTTAAAAGCGGAATTATAAAAAATATTCACTTGAGGGGGTGTTGAGCCCATTCTTTGCGTCTCCTGAAAAGCACCACTGTTTGATTTATCTCGCTATCTCTAAGATAGTTCTCAACATATATATTGACAACATGGAATCAAATATCTGTATCAGGGCAAAAAAAATTTTAAAAGCGACTCATTTTGATACAGTTTTACATAGAAAAAAAGTCAAAAAAATTTAATTGGTGTATTTGTTATTAAATAAGTGTAGTTTAAAATATTTTTAAAAAATAATTTTGCAACCAATATAAGATTTTTTTTTTTCGGGTGTCTTTATGTGGTCCTGTCTAGACAGTTTTAGAACCCTAAAAAACTTTTCTTAAACAAAAAGAAGACATAATTGCATTTAGTACGTATATGTGTATCATTATTAAAAAAACATGTAGTTTTAGATATATATATATTCGTTATTGAGTTTAAATAAAACGTAAAACTATATTAGCATCTACATTTTTATCAAGGCATACAAAAAAATTTTTCCATTTAGCTGCAAAATTATACCCAGCAATTTGATAGGCTTGCTGTATCATTTGTGTTGTTTTTTTTATAAAAAAAAAAAATCTTTATACTATCGTACTTA
>JAQFYM010002986.1:0-20594 GCA_034694785.1 Agrenia bidenticulata | reverse complement strand
GGTACTTCATGGTTCCTTTGTAGCAAATACAAAGTAATACTTGCGAAACTTTAATACCAGAGTAACCCAATGGGGGTCCCCCCACCGATTTTCATAAATTGGCTTAGAAGCTTGAAATTTTTTATAAACCTGGCTAGGGCTATATGAAGTTGCACCTGTGAGTTTTAATAAAAATTTATGCTTTTTCATACTTTGATAATTTTTGATAATGCCCTTTGTTTTAATTTCATGTGGCAGATCCAAACACAATGAGACGTGGTATTGCATGACTTGTCGTGAAACGTCACCCAATTCGACTCTTGGGCATTGAAAGGGATTCCCCGCAATGAATCTCACTTACTGTGACTGTGTAAAAATACTCAGTAATTTTGATCGTATCCTAAATTGACAAATTAAGAGGTGGGGGAGGCTTGACCAGTTAAGCAAAACTTTGTAGTTTGTATATACGTTGGTTACGATTTTATTTTTAAACATTCCCAACTCGGTGTGTATTAAGTTCGTAACTGTTTAGCTAGAGTACTTGTTTTTTTTTCTATAGGATTTTTTCGATTTACAGACTATGGGACTAAAACTTTGAAGCAATTTGTATCGTTAGGCAATGTGTCGATTTAATTGAATAAGTTGAGTATTCTAGCTGTCTTATATACTGACACCAATTAGACCACATATAAGAGTACTCGAAGGAAGAGTGCTTACTGTAACTTTATTATTACTACTGGAAATTGGATTTAATTTCCAACGATATTTGTCATTGTGCTCGTATCTCTTAAAGCTTTCAAGACCAATTTAATTAATCCGGTCCATTGCGCACACATTTAGAGCTGAAGGAAAGTGGTTGAAAGTCAGATTTCAATCTACAGAATAGATTTTCACGCTCAAATGATTTCTCGATAACATAGAATAGTCTGTGGATGACATTTTCATACCAAGGTAAATAATAAGGGACTCACTAACATCCTCTCGCCTGTCCCTTCGCGTAAAGAGCATCCGTATGAATGCTCTGTTCAACGTAGCAAAAATAATGTATCTTATCCTGTCGGTACATCTCCAATCCTTCAAGTCGGATGAGGACCATTAGAACAGTTAGTTTTTATTCACATCCTATCTGAAAGCAGCCCATCCTTCTAACTTAAGGTTTCAAACACTGCATTCCATATTCTACTTGACGTGTATTATGAAGCCTGTAAACCCCAGATACATTTTCAGTAACAGACAACATCCGTTTCCGTCTCTGTGGCAGATTGTATTCATTACTGCCCATGGTTGACGAAAGGTATGAATCCAGACATCCAAAACCACAGATACAGGGATGAGATCCGATTCAAAAGGGGAAATCCAAACTCCAGCTTCATTCTAATGGAAATCGAAGGCAGGGATAAGAATAAATGGAAGCCTTGTAAAATCACTCCCTTACATACAAGAATACCTATGTAGGGAGAACCAGCTATTTATTATGCATGGAGTGGAGATATGCACTTGAAACCCTTTGGTGTTGGTAACATTCGTAACAAGGTGTTGACACTATTATTTCAAATCTACTACACAAACTCAATTCTCTTCCTTTTCCCAAGTGGGGAGCAGCAGAGAGTTGGAATGGAAGTTGGAACCAAGTCCGGATTTGCTTTTAAAATACAAAAAACATTGAGTAAATTATTTAAACTGAAAACTAACCTGGATTCCACCGACTTTAAATCACTGTATGTAAAACACCAAGTACCCAGGGGTTTGAAACGAATAGGACAAATGTTTATAAAAAGTAACAGATTTAAGCTCTAGGATGAACTTTAGAAGTCTAATATTAAACACAAGTCAAAACATTCAACTGCATCGATTGCAACATTCATCCTTTAGAGAACTGATTGCTCATGAAAATATCCTGAACGTGTCTAAAGTAATAATATTTTCGAATCTCTAAGCATCCAATTGTAACCAACCTAGCATCTAATCACCACAGCATATTCCTCATGGACTAATCACGAATGACTTAATGGGATTAGTAATGGGAGGGAGTATGTATGGAGCAAGTAGACTCGATTAAATATTTATTTTCTTACCACATTCCATCACGGATTTGAATTGTACTGTAAATGTTAGCCACGCAAGGCTATCTTGAACCCTTTGAAGTTTCTGAATTGAATGGGATTGCTTGATAGGATGGGTAATGATTCTGTGTAAGTGTGCAGGTGTTATCTTTTGTGTGAAGGTGTTTATCTCTCAATATCTCCAGTTGTCCTTTATCCAGGCCGCAAAAGAGTCCATTTTCCCTGTAGCTTCACAAGAGCTTCAACACACGAGGAATAGCCAAGAAAGGAAGTTGTGGTTCACAACAAAAGGATTAGGCAAGACGAGTTTGCTTTGCTCCCACTAGTTCCTACTACTAAAGATATACAAGAGGGGTGTTAGTGTTGGTGTTAACCCAAATTTCAGCATCTCTTGGATAGAGTCCTCCAAGTTCATTCGGGATTGTGTGAGATCCTCTGAACAGAAACTCGAGAAACTCCAGAGGCTATCTAGACCCGAAGTTAAGCGAGAGTTAGTTAGGGACACCAACAAGGGAGCATGGAGTTCCATGAATCCTTTCTGGAAGGGAAAAACAGAGAGTCGTCTACAAGTTCGTGTCAGTTGGCTCAGAGCTTGCCTCCTGTCGTGCATCGTTCCCAGCGAATACTTCCTAAGCATGTGAATCCATTTCGAAACCAATCTTAAAGGGACACGATATTTCTAATATTCTCCCTGACACACTGGTAATCCAGCTAGAAATCAGTCAATTAGCAAAGCGGGTCAGATATAGGAGATCTATGCTATCCTGTGTTTAAAGAAGTGAAAGAGAGTACAAAGTTATTGCATCCCCCTTATTTCTTAAAAATAAGTAGAAGCGGATTTCCGTGAGAATCAGGTTAAGTGAAATGAAATCAGAGCTCGAGAGCTTAGGGTATCTATCTATATAGGTGTATCTGTATTGCAAAAATATCCCCACCATCTCCGTCACAGAACACAGAAGGAAAAGGATGGGATTTCTGATTGTAGAAATAAGGAAGCTGAAGTTTACTTAAGGACTTAAACATTGTTTGTTGTCTTGTGAGATGGAATGGGCCAATCGGAATTTGTATCGTCCTAGGACACAAGAAACTACTAGTGTTTTGAGCAAACATATCCTTTTTTTCTAACTCTCCGAAGCACATAAATTGAACAAGGGTGGAGAGACCTGGTTGTCTAAATGTAAGTGACAGTTGGAAAGTTGGAGACAGAGAGAAAGAAAAGTTTTCGTCTCTATCCGCTCTGATCCGATTTGTCATTCGAGGTGGGTTGAATCTTCAAGTTGACCACTGTTGTCGTGTCCGACTGACCTCAGTTTCAAAATCTTTACAGCGTGTGGAAAAAGTTGGGACATGTTGTGTGCTATTCTAGCTTCCACAAGGACATGGATAACGAACCGATGAACCTGGGAAGGAATGGAAACAAGTTGTGTGAAGGCGTGTAGTGTTGAGTGTTTGTCTTAAGTAGCAGGAGGACTTCAAAGGGCAAAAATATGGGCTCGACACTGAGTGCTGTGGGAATCTTTTGGGCACTTGTCTCAGTGATTGGTGCCCTTATTGCCTGTTGCGGTTTTTATTTACCTTTCTGGATACAGGTCAGTCCACCCATCCATATGATACATAGCGAGTTTTTCTTATTTCTAGTCCTAATCTTCTTTTGTACTTTGTAGTCTTAGCATATTCCGTATATCTTAATATACAGGTATGTTTAAGTAAGCTTATTCTTATTGCCTAACTTTCCCATGCTCCGAGTAAATCCCTTTTCTTTTAGCCTCTTTTTGTGTAACTATGAAAATTCAACCCATGCTCCTTAAGGATTTTAGATAGCGTAGAATGATATTGAGCTTCAGTCTCAAACCCTCTCGGCTTTATGTCAATGACAGCAGCTTGAGAGTTGAGGAGAGCAGTATCTCGGGCCTGACTTCTGACTTGAATTCAGAAAGACTTGCTGGACAGTTCAATCAGTGGTCAATTTAAAAGGCCATTTCTATGTAGGCTCATCTGATATAAAATGGATGGTGGATGCTCTGTAAACATTTACGGTATCGAGCCATGAATTCATATTTTATACCCGTAGGGACTCAGTCTTCGTCATCCTCTCTTCTAGAGACAAAAAATCGTCTGGAATAATATTAGATTATAACAGGAGAAGGTTGTATCGATTGGGGTAGCTTTAGAATGAAAATGCTTTGATGAAATGATATTCGTTATTGGATTTCGAAATTAGGGTCTAGGATGTTGCTTGTTGCTTGTGATAAAAAGTCTATTGCATCATTTCGTATCACGGAACCAACTAAGTTAGCAAACTTGGGAACTGAAACCGCATATGGAATTGGTAGTAGATTTCTAATTTTCAGAGTTGCGAAGGTTTATGATTCAGATTATGGGTCGTAAAGCCCCGGTTAGTATTTATTTATATAATCAGGGAAGTATACACGGATCTCCACGTCTTCTAAGAATTCATGACTACTAAGGGACATTAAGGGAGATATTGTTGGCAAAGTTTGTGGAAGTTTTTACTATGCAAATGACAACTAATGAGCCCTCCGTGCTGTGAAGTCTACTAACAAATTCATCCCCGCTTCCTCAGACCATTGTAATCCTGGAGGCTTTCCTAAATTGGTATTTATTAGATTATCTCATCTGCATCCAGAGCAGTTGTAGTTTGGGTGGATTCCCCAAACCCTCACACAAGTCTTAGTAAATTGGTGATATATCTCTTTGGAGGAGTATTTGGGAAGATTAATTGCATTAATCGTACATGACGTCAGCAGAAAGCCTTTGTGCATCGGGTGACACAAATAGATCGTTTCGAAACATCGAGAAATTCCCAATAGTGCAAAATGAATAACATCCACCGATTTATAAAACTTTAGATGATATATGACACTACTTCCGTAGAGTTGCTTGGGATCTGGGACATTGAAAATTGTCATTTCTGCACTTCAAATATCAAGTTTTTTTATCTCCTATCTCATCATAATTTAATGGAATACGTGTCACAATTCCATTCTGGATATTTGAAAATTATCCGCTTACGTGTAAAGGGGAAGGATATTCATGATCGTTTCTTTTAAGGTTTGAATGCCATAGTTTGTATGTGTTACGGGCATAAAAGTATTATATTTTTTAAATTCGGAGGGATTCAAGATTCAAGAAGTTGATAAGAATTATCAGGGATACGAGGCCATGTTTTTTTTATTTCTACAGTTCCTGTGGGTGATAAAAAGAGTGACTTAAGATAATAAGATGGAACATTTTGTTAGGGAGAATTTTTTCTCTTTTTTATGATGGTCATCGTATTTTATAGCGGAATGGGATTTCAGATTCAGATCTCGTATCAGTTTATCTCCTAAAGAGCCAGTAGACTATATCCGTACACTAAATCCGGAAAAGAGTCCGTTAAACCTAAAGAGTAAAGTGACTCCGACCGATTCCATATACAAAGATGAGTTTGTGTATTTGGCCTTTTTGATTGCAGTCTTCTTTTTTTCTAGTCATTGTTATAGATAATATGGATGGAAAGCGGAGATGCAGACTCTCAGCTTTCGTACATATTTAAGGTTTTTAGGGTTCAGTGATCAGTGAGGGATCATGGGAAGCCTTGGGACTGAATCGATCAGAGGGATGTTGTTCTCATAAATATGCTCCATCCGGAGCCTGAATATTGGATGGATTTGCGTGTGAGCCAGTGTGAAATTATCTGTCCATAAAACCGAACTTGAAATCGATTTTCTTGAATAAAGGCTTCTGTTCAACATCCAGATCTACAACAAACTCCTCCATCCTCCCTCTACAATGTACACCTACATTTGGGAAGCATATTACTTTGCCTGGGCCAGAGATCCGAGATGGAAAAAAGATTGTAACTTCCGGTTCAATGAAAGTGTTTAATATATAATATCGCCCAAATATTTCTCCAAGCACAAAGTCCTGTCACAGGGTCTATTGTCTAGGTTGTGAATTTTATGAGAACATTCATTGAGCGGAAATCAGATCTCGGATATTAATAAAAAGTCCTGTCTACCAGCTACAACGAACCCTTGCTTGCTTGTTTTTACTGATTTAGATTTGATTGGGCAATAATATTTAGTTTTATATGCTACATAGTTTCCTTTAAGATTAGGTTTATGGGAAGTAGTGATAGTTCATGTAGTGTAATCAACATAGCCTGAACTACGTGTAAGTTAATGAAATCTTTGGTGGAAGGATTTTTTCTGATTACGTTTGTTTTTTTACTACTTTTTGCCACAGGGGAAACTGCTGGGAGAGAAGGATACAAGTTTTGGAAGTTTTGTCCGCTGCGGATATCCGAGATTGACGGCCTCGGGTGATCTAGAGATTGTCACGGACTGTGGTCGATATTCGAGGTAAGTTTTATTCTTGAGCCATGCTTGTCTGGAGTTGTTACTGTTTCAATTTGATTGTTACGAGAGTAAGAATATATCAGCATGTACATAATTATTGTACAGATATTATAATGAAGGAAAACACAATGTAAACTACAAATTGGTATGCCAAAAGGGGTCCATTCAAGGTGTTTATAGGACCGCTCAAAGTGCAGAAATCTCCATTATGCTAAAGTTGTGATTGGAATCCCCATGTGGGTGTACAAGCATGTGTAATGAATTTTGAAGCCCTTTGAAGGTCCATTCTCTGGAAACAGAGTTCACTCAAGCCTTGAATTATTTATCGGTTTTTGGATTTAACCTATTTCCATTTCCTACCTACTCTCGTCACAAAAGGCAGAAATCTCTAGATTTCCCTAATTCTAAGCCACCTTCAACTTATCCGGAAGTGGCTAATTTCCCATATACCTCCTTACCAATACCAAGATAAGGTAAAGCTCAGAAACGTACTAAGGAATTAACGAGCTATTACTGCATATATAGTACACCTCTCCTTCCTTCACCTTATCCAAACAATCGGGGCGTGAGAGGCTTAGCCCAGTTAGCAATATTATTAGCCCAAGGAGAAGCTATGAATATTACCCTGCCACATAATAAGTTATTTTTCTAGATTAAGTACAATTGAAAATCTTCTCCAAGTAGTGGAAACATTGAGCTCGGAATTGTAAGATATAATTTATGAAATGTAATTTATGGTATAGAATTCATAAAGGGAAGCCATTAGGTTCCATTAAGTTGTATAGTGTTGGGCAGAATAGAAAGAGAGACCCTGGAGTTTGCACAGTCCTCAGTTTGCTTGAAAAGGCTGAGAAAACAAAAGAGGAGGAATTTGGCTATTTGACTCTAGCTGGAATGCCAGGATCAACCACCAAAAACTAATTTGCGAATTTCATTGGGGAGATATAAAAGGGAAATGGGAACATATTGAGAATTTTACTATTCCCTTTCTCCTAGTCACATCCCCCTCTGCTATTTGTACGGTCTATCCAGTCGGGTTTCTACAACCAGCTTTCGGTCGACTTATTTGTCCAGAAGAATTAGGCTGGGACTGTGCACAATTCGCTGGAGAAAAGGCCTTTGAATTCAAACTAATTTTAATTAGAACATTGCTTTCCCTACCAAATCCGTCCCCTCCTTAACTACCAAAGTGCAATCAAATTACCAAACTCGATAAACTCACCAGAAATTTCATACTCTTCCTAGAGGGTAGCTGGATTTGTGGTAGATCTCCTTTGCTGATTGGCATTAACATATTTGGCCGTAAATCCGCCCCCTCTTCATCGGCTTTAAGTCTCTAGTCAAGTTGTGAAGGGTAGAGGAAGACGATTTTAAAAGATTGGATTAGCTCGTAAATTCATTACATTTTAATGGGAGATGGATTTGGATGGAGAGGCTCGACCTTTGAGAAACTTTATAATCCTAAGTTCAAGAGGATGCTTACATAGAAGATGGTGGATTGATTGATTAAATGATTACGGAGATGAGGTTTTAATTTTGACGGTGACATTTTTTCTAGTTTCTGGGCGATTCCAAGTGGTTGGTGGCGTGCGACGACAGTGTTGGCTGGAACTGGAGCAACCCTTTCGCTTTTAGTGGGACTGACAGCCACGGCCTCGTGCTGTATTGCTGACATCATGAACTCCGGTTCTGCGAAATTTGCTGGTACCCTGCAGTTATTTTCAGGTTTGTCAATCTATTTTATATAAACTGAATCTCTATCTGGATATACATGACATAAATTATGCACTTTCGTTTTGGTCTATCCGATGCCTCTCTTATGTTGGTTTTGTTATGCAAGGGGTACCCTTTGGGGACTCGAGACTCAAAAGTTTGTGGGAGGGTAGTAGAGTTTAGAAATGGGAGGCAGTTTGTACATACAACGGAGTAAAATAGCCCATGGGATCTTTCAAACGAGATGAGCATCAGGAGTATGGGATGAGAGCTTTATGATTTATCGTTACAATTAAGTTTTACTTAATTAACTTTCTTTATCCCGGATCTGTTAATTATATACCCAGGGGGACGTCATCCTTGAGAGTTTTCTCCTAATTTGGTTTAATACTTGTTAAGCATCAATAAATTGTGAGTTGTGTTTAATTAAGCCGATTATTACTAATTTATTACGGTCTCGTGTAGCACAAGCTTCTTCGTATCTTCCTTGAATAGACAGAGACTGGAGTTGTCAGCTAATCTAGCTTTAATTAATGATTAAGTCTGAAACTTGGTGGAAATTAACTACCAATGTCCAAAGTTAACTTCAAAGACGTGCATCTATTATCTGCTGACGGGGGTCTGTTTAAAATTAAAAGTAGATGAGAATTGAAGATGATTGTTCTGTCAGTAAGAGTCTAAGAACTCATCAGCTCTGCACTACACAGCCCCAAGACATTGGTTAGAGAGACAAGAAACTAATTAGAGTTTGAAAAGGAGCTAATGCTCAACCTAAGTATCCAGGTGAAGTTGAGATTCAGAGTTTACAATTTATAGCCTTTGATGATACAAATTCATTACAACTTACCGAGTTACATAGATATTACTAGAGAATTGTATTTGCAGAGGCCAATTAAAAATAATCCCCTTTCTCCTACGTCTTCTCGTGTTTACAATCCATGCACTCCCTACACACACACTAGACCAGTTGTTCAAAAGAAGGGGATTTTTCCAACAGAAGATGAAAATGCAATCCTTCCTCTCCTGTACAGTAAATTAACTTTATATATGTACTTATGACTTTATGAGGATCGAGACTTGAGAAGAGGGAGCACGCAATATTACAGAGGATCCTTGCACAACTGCTGGGCTAAACTTTCTCAACTTTCGCTCCCACCTACTAATTTCATCAGTTGTGACTATGGAAAAGACTAGAGGAGTCTAGATTTCTGGAATCATAGTAATTGCTCAAAACTAGATCTACTGTTCTGTAAACTTTGTGAGTTCTTCTTCCGGTCGACCGTTCTCGGACGGATGAATGTCTGTTCCGAGCTACTCGACTGACAGATGAAACTTAGATCTACTTATTTTATACAGGAAGAAGAGTATTATTGTCAGCCAATCAACTGATAATGCAATGCTTTCACGCTGTTTTAAGCTGTTATTCTGACATGGACGGAAAGAATGAATTGAGATAAATATCTTAAATTCATCTCGGACAAATGCTAATTATAAAATTTTCACATCTACCTGCCTTCTAGAAGTTCCCATTTTAACACTCGGTGATGAAAGTTCGCAAATCAGTTCTTATTCATTTCAGTTGTACTGAATATTTACGACTTCGGAGCAGCAAAAATAATCAGAAATTCATTTAAAACAACATTTTACGACTAAATCTAGTAGTTATGGAGGAGTAGGGAAACAAACAGACAGACAAACATTTAAAGGGAATTATAGAGTAGATGGGTGTTTTTTTTATTATGAAATGAGAGGTTTTAAATTGGACCGAGAGTTTCCAGTAAGCGATCAATGGTATAGCATTGTAGTTTTTTTTATTGAATCTAATGTCAGGTTTCCTGGAAATTATATTTTGGTTAAAGACGTATATGGTTCTTGTTACAACCATCAAAGTAAATAGAACGTATTCAGACTGATATCAATAAATTCACTTGCCTACTGAACCCTCTGAGCTAACACGAGGATGGTGGGGGTTACCAAGAAACGGGAATTGAGCCTTGATGGTTGAAAAAGGACAATACCTTTGTCAGAGATCTTGTTGTTGTTATGTCTCTCATACGACATATGGAACTATAAGAGATGATGGTTGACGGAAAATTCTTAGAACTTAAGCCCTCTGAGGAAAAACAGGTCCAGTGCACTAGAAAATTTAAGGAGCTTCTCTATTGTCTTAGAATAGAATACGAACAGAAGGAAGAAAGATTGAGGAGAAGATGGGACATTGAATTGAATCGAAATCCCTTGGATTATTTTCTATTTTCTCTTGGAGGCTTCTTGACAAAAGTGTACTTATACTTTTTCCCAGAATTTGTATCTTTTTTTCTGTCAGGCGCTAATTAATAATACAAAGACAAGGAAAAGGATGGTACTTTCTGGTTTAATGATTCAAAAAATGATTAAAAAAATGGCTTGTGTAACTTTTTTCTTTCACTGCTTGTTTTATAAAGTTTGGAATGGCAGGAATATTACTTTTTTTCCTTTCAAAAAAATACAATCTCAGATTTCCAAGAAACAGTTGAAACTTTGAGAGAAAGTACTGCAGTGCGGAGTGGGAGTTTTTTGGATTTACAATTATATCTCTTTTTCATGGCGGTTTCATACATTTTTCCCACCTCCGACTTGAGATTCAATATCAACAAAGTTAATCTTAAAATAAATACGGGTGTTTTGTTCAATATTTATAATTTATTTAAATCCCACTTTAAATTCGGAAATTTAAAACACCGCCCTCTCATCTTTTCAGCATTTCGTTTGTTAATTAAAGCTCTAAATTAAACGTCCTCAACTCTTTGATTAAAGAGTTGTATCTTCAAGCTTGTGCCCCCATCTGTCCGGCCTTGACATATTCTCCGCTTTTCCTTTATAATTCATTAAAAACATATAAAGTCAAATTACTTCTAGAAGAGAAATTAAAGAATGCCGAGGGAGGACGGGAAGCTCTCTCATGCTCTACTTGAACTCAAATGTGGATAAAGAAATTATAAAAATGTCATTTACATTTCCCATAGCCTGTGAAATATCCCTTTGTTCTTGATATTCCCTAATATTATGCTTCAAGCAGAGTTCAGTCACAAGAACCCTTTGTAATTTAGTCTCTTTACCGAGTCGACTCTCATCCCATGTCAAGAGTCGTCTTGTTCACGTCCACTACAGAAAACAGCTTTGGTTCGAGGGCACCGTCAACAATGCTCAAGAAAAAAAACTCACTTCCAAAGTACACATATTATTATTATACATGAGTACATCTACTCTCGTCTAGGCTCCCTTTGAGAATATCCAGAGTTATAAAGGGACAAAGGGGGCTCCATATTTTGTCAAAAAAAGTCCACGATTCAAGGATTCGAGAAATGCTCACATTTATGAAATAAAAGCCCTAAACGCACCAATCCTATTCGTCAGTGTTCATCGACATAAATGACACATGCATTAGAAGAAAGATAAAAGGGCAGAGATGAATTTCCTGTTCGTATTCTCCCAGCACTCTGGCTAACGTCAATTTTAGGATAATGCTCGAGGTGGAATTACTATTATATTACAAGTTCCGAAAAATTCTTCATCTTCTGTTCTTTTTCCTCCTCTTAAATTTCACGATGACAAGGCTTTTTTCAAGCCGAAAGAGCTTCTCAGAGGGCTGGAAGATGTGTGCCTGACGGGAATAGATGTTCTAAAGAAGTATGTACAAGATGATGGTTATAATAGGAATTGTCTATGTGTATCCTGAATACCTAGGCTCTATACTTGAGAGAAGCAAGATGAGGAACGGGGAATGACATTTGATGTGATGTGAATGCAAATTCGTGTCTCCTTTTACAACTTATTACTTGGGTGACATTAGCATTTTTTTCTTCCAGGCTTGTTTCATATTTTATGCAAGATGCTTCTAGCTGATCAACATCTCTAGCCGGGCTTAAGTTATGTCCCAGCTTTTATGCTCCATCATTTCATTGTACTTGGGGCAGTTTCTCTCTTCAAGTCCTTTGGTCTCCACAGCAGTTTACTTCACATTCAACATTTTCACCCGTTCACTTCTCCACATGAAGCAGGAATAATAAATACTGTAGTTTCACTCCTCACTGAACTTGGGTTGGGCCAAAGTGAACCCAAGGTTTTAGTAAGGATTACAGAGTGTTGGACAAAATTACACGAGTTGGATCATCCTGAGTTTTTTGGATGTGCAGGAGCTTGTACGCGTAGAGGGAGTAATATATTATGTTTGATGTATCAAAGGAATGAAACACCTTCTATTAAACTCTTTTATGTTCTTTAATTTTCTATTCTTCCATGGCCCTTCCATTTCCCTCAATTACTTTTTCAAATTACATATTTGATAAGAGGGAATATGGCATAATGATACAGGCTTTGAGACTTTATTCTCTTTCAGCTTATGAGTTCCTACCCTCTGCACGGTAGGCTGAAGGATGAGGTCCTTAGAATCGTGAATCCATTCGCAGTGAGCATTATCTTATTATGTTTGTTGAGGGAATCATTAGACGAATATTAAATGTGGGATGCACCTCGAGGCTGGAGAGGATTTGTAGCCGTAATTGTGAGGAGACCAGCCTTGGTTGTAATAATATTTATCCTTTTCAATTTATTTCCTTGGTGAAAAGGGAGAGAGTGGAATTTTGTGGAAAATCAGCCAACTATTTAGACTTGCAGTAAGATTTTATACATTAGTGAAAATGTCTAAAACTTTGCTAACTTTTCCAAGCTCTTACCCAGTAGTGATGGTAGAATGACTGTACTAGTAGTACATCTACATCCAGTTTCCAGCTACCAATGCAATTTGGTCTTGTTTCATTTCATTCAATTTTAAAGCAGTTTAAAGCACTTCTGGAAGACGCCAAGAACGATTCCGCTTACTTTCACATGGAGATCTTGCTTAATTTGGTATGCGTAACGGGAGGAGTCCCATCCGCTCCTTTTAGTCGGGTAGCATAGTAGTAGTCCTGACTCCCGCTATTCTTACACAAGGTTGAGTTTTGAAACTGGAGAGTTGAACAGATTCTACTTTCTAGTGCTTTAAGTTTTTGTAATAGGAATTATTCCTGGTGGAGCAGATGTTTCCTCCAGTACAGACAAGAGAGCTGAGAGTGAAACTACCAGAGAGGATGTACACACAAGACACGAGGAATATATGGTCTAATGAAAACAGCTTCTGGAGCTTGAAGGGATTTGGTGTTAGTTCCCCCCTTCCAACTTACATCTCAAGAGACTCTAATTGTTGTATATGTGAATGAGAATTAAGCACGGGGAGCGAAGCCAGATAGGGTTTCCTTCCTTAAAAGATGATTAGCTTCTTTCTTTTCCTCTTTTCTCCACTTCCTCCCCAAGAAGGAATTGGATAAATGGATTCCACAATAGGATTGACAAGGCCATGGGGTTCAACTCCTTTTGTACTTACCAAGCTCAGCCTGGATAGAGAGTGGATATAGGTAATAGGATTAGAAACTATAAACCCACTGCTCTGACATTCTCAATTCACACTAGCTTCCTAAAGGGAGGAGGAAGGCTTTCCAATAATTTAATACTTGAGGACTTAAAGAGACTTTTCGAGTCTCCGTCTCTAGGTACTCGACTTGATTTCATTCATCCATAAATACCTGGAGACCTATATGGGGATCTATGTATAGTTTAGATGGAAATGAAAGTGCCAAAGGTTCTGGAGGGTACCAATTAAAGCCAAAACAATACACATGCTCATGTTCCCAAATCTACATAAGGTGAATATGCATGACTCGCTTTGAAAGATGGCCTGGGTTTTTCTTAACTTCCAGTGCACCTGGGAGTTTTCAGGGTTTGTTTTCGAAACGGTCAAAGAAATTACTTATGCATGCTCTGAGACTCCTCTGTCCCTGGTGCTTTTCGGGAAAGGGACTTTTAACCTGGAGTGTTTTCCCAAGAACCTTTTCATCCGAGGTCCTTTTGGCACATGAGGAAAGGCAGAAGAGATAATAGGTTTTTAGTAACCTCAGCCTTGTGTGAGCGCTCTTCTACACCTGCTTTTTACTCTTGAAGAATGCTATGATGCTCGCAAAGGTCTCTCTGCTGTTTTGGGTGCCTTTATTAGACAAGCAAACAGAATCACCCAACAACCTCCGTTTCCTCTCTTTATCAGATGAAAGAGTAATAGGGTATCGTAGGATACACAAATACAAAGGCCCTTGTGGAAGAGAAGAGATTTTGAAAGCTGGTTTATTTCTTTCAGGGTTACTCATAGCTGTTGGAGTTGCCGTGTACCCTCTCGGCTGGGGAAATAAAGAAGTACAAGATGCTTGCGCCGATCAGTCTGGTCCGTATCAGCTTGGTAAGGAATATGGATGTATATTATAAGCTTTGAATGATTCCTAGCCTTTTAAATTACTAGAATCTCGAGACCGTGCATTTTTTGCTGGTTAAAGCTGTAAGATTGTATTTGAAAATTGTAGTATGTCTAGCTTCAGCTAGTTCTCCTATATATGTATGTCTGTAAGTAGGAGAGTATAAAAGAACGCCCTGTAGGATAGAGAATTTCAAACTTGAACAATTAGAGAAAAGGGAGAGAAGAACCCTTGTGGAAGATTGATATTTTTTTTGCTCCAAGAAAAGAAATGCGTATTCAGCAAGTACGAGAAAATAGTGATAGTAGATATGTTGGAAGTTAGAACTAGCAAGTTTTTTTTTAAATCAGGGATAGTATACTTTATTTAATCCTGGACTGATGCCCTTTTGTTGGCCCCTGAAAGTAATTTCTTCTCCCAGGCTGTCCTTAGATGCTAGACAGTTATTAGGAGAGCAAGCCTCCAGAGTGTCATGATCAATCTTATGTTTTGCCCTCTCTAAAATATCCAGTAATAATTGTCTGACAGCGCGTATAGCCTGTGTGTGTAATTTATGAGCTGCCACAGTGTTCAATTACGTCCTATGATTTTTCTTTAAAAAAGGATGAGATGATAAAATGCTTAACTGTGGATTTTATACGTTTGGAATGTTCCAGGTCCGTGCAAGATTTCCTGGTCCATGTACATGCTGGCGGGAGGAGTCCTTCTTCTGTTCCTCTGCTTCGGGTTGAGCTTTAAAGCCTGCCGTGTCAAAAAAGGGACATTTCGGATCTGAGTGTGGAGCTCAGGGATGTTATCACATGGACATTTTATATGAATGGAAACAGATATCCTAAGGAGACTGCGGTGATTCTGGTTGAGGTGGAGGGAGCAATTTTGAAGAAAGAAATGCGATTTACCCCTGGAACGTTTTAAATCCCAGCTATTAAGTTCGAGGAGATGGAAAGCCATTAAGGGTCATTCCAATGGATATCAATCACGATAAATTGAACCTGCAGAATTTATTTCAGCGCTCCAGAAGACACGTTTTTCCCTTAAAATAAATCCCTGTGGTGACATCCCTGTGTTCTAGCTTTGATTAAGGAAGCTAAGAGCAAAATTATTTTCCGTGACCCTTCGTAAGCTTGTACCTCAAGTCTTTAGAGTTTACAGACCATACCACGAACCGTTTGTTTACATGTGGATAGATAAATATATATTATGCACAGATACATCTGTATCTGTATATACACTTGAACTACTAAAAGATAAGTGGATTTATGGAAAGATCGGTGCAACATTGAACGTGTATTGTTTGTCGTATGAATCACCTTGGATCCAAATTACCTAATAATGACAATAAACTGTTGCCCCCTTCCAGTTCTTGTGCTAGAGAAGTAATTAAATTACCCAATCGAAGATTCTTAACACCGTTAGATATATTTACTTTTTTGAACACTCTTGCAGGCTCAGTGCGTTGAGCCGATTATAGTTCATGGAATTGGAACCGTTTGGCTGGAGAGATTTTGAATCCTCCTCATATCATATATTGTGTGTGTAACTCAATCGTGAAGTTATTTATGAACCTACTTAGACGTAATAAGAAGTTTGTCTGAGAAAGTGTGTGAGCGACCTTTACCAAAGATCAATAGTATGAAACACCAACATCCAGATGTTTCAGAGACAGGAACAAGAAGTTCTGAGATTGAAGATTGCTACAGCTAGCGATTCGTAACTATAAACTGTATCCACAAGTCCTTAGATTGTAGGGTAATTTAAAATTATATTTTTTGATACGGGAATGGCCAGTTATCGTATAGAGTATCTTGTGTTAACAGTTGCAGTACGGAATGCAGCTTTCTCTCTTATATTTTTCGACACAAAATTTGCCTACTCGTATAAGTTATCATGTGCACTAATATGAACTAATATAATTTGTTTTGAAACTCGTGTTTCTAAACCCTACTGTAATGTTACATTTACATTGTCCTCTATACTTAGTAATGTAAAATGAATATGTGTGTGATATATACTTACTTCTTTGTAAAACTTGATTCATTTTAGATGGCCAAATTGAAATTTACAATATATATCTATTCAATCAAAAAAAGGATGACAATTCATCTCTATTATTGAGTTTCATAAATTTCACCACTTTCACAGACACAAAAGCTTTCTAAAGGCTTTCAGTTGATTTTCTGCCCGTGGAAAACTCCATCACTTACTATTTCTCATGTCCAATGAGTTCAATCTCCGTCAATGTCAGTGTTCCAAGACCAGAGGAATTTGAAGAGCCAAGGAGAGAGGATATCATATTGTCAGATTGATTTGTAGTATAATTTAAAGAAGCTTAGCAAGTTCCATTTTCTGATTCGGTCGTGCGTGCTACGATATAGAGAAGCTCCATTTCTTTAAACGTCACATTTACAGAGACGAAGATCTTGCTCAAGTTGACATGTTACTCTTCTATACATACAGTCCTAAGTGTAGTACAAGTAGTAGTACACATTACACCATAAAAACCGAAATACACCTAAAAGTTTCCTTACTGTACTTACAGTACTGTTGGTGGGATTAAATTCTTATAGACGGACATAATCACCCAAATCCAGAGGACTGTTCCTCAAGATAAGGGCTGAGAGAGTGGCCCTAGAATGGAAATAGGGAATAGAATCCATCTTCGTTTAAATAGACTCAAGTTGTTAATGTCGTGTCGTCCTGCTAAGAAAAATAAATGTGAGCCATCAAAGCGGATCATTTTTACGAGGGTGAAAGGGGAGAAAGTTTGCTTTGCCATTAGTGACCCTAGCCGGCGTGGTATAGGGATATACAATCTCACGCTTTCTAGCTATAGAGAAATAAGGATATTTTATTTTATTCTCAGACCCAACTCCATTATACTTAAACATTCTACTTTCGTCACTCTTCTCAAGTTACTTGGATCCTGATCTACTATAAGATGAAGAACAAGCAGCGAAAACATTTGCTAAAGTAAATAAAGGCCCAGTTTTTAAAGATATTTATAAAAAGTCCTTGTGCACTCCATCATAATGATCCACGCAGATTCTATAGAGTAGTAATGAACAAGTGTGCTTCTTCATCCAAGAAACCGTGTGACTTACTTGCGAAACACACAATATAAAGAAACCTGGCGCAATAAATTATTTTACTGTAACACTGTAATAAATTTCTACACTTTTTTTCTTCTTCTAACTAAGCCACCTACCTCGCAACTAAGACTAAGAGGCTGGAATCCAGAGTCTAAACATTCGAGAAGATTTGTTGCTTTCTCCACGAGTCGGTGGTGGTGGTGAAAACTTTTGGTTTTTACTCATCCTCTATTTTTTCCCCATCCACCTGGTTGCCTCCATTTATTAAGCCTTGAAGACAGACTACTTTATAAAGAAGGTGGAATAGAATTGGGTGGATGTGGTGATGGTGGTGGCAGTTGTAAATGAGAAAAGTGTGTATACTGTAGAGAATCAAACTGTGCAGACTGTGTGCAGCAAGAGATGAAATTCAGTGGGGGTTTGGGGGGAAAGAAAATA
This sequence comes from Agrenia bidenticulata, assembly GCA_034694785.1. Lineage (NCBI taxonomy): Eukaryota > Metazoa > Arthropoda > Collembola > Entomobryomorpha > Isotomidae > Agrenia > Agrenia bidenticulata. Next base: position 2,634 of record JAQFYM010002986.1, on the reverse strand, counting down.
GGTTTAGTTACCCAACCAAGGCATGGTGTTTTATGAAGGTCATTAGGTTTTATACGCTCACCTTAAACCTTGTCGACATGCTTTCATTACCCTCTAGACTGGTGACTGGAGTCATTTCACCTTAATGAAAAGGCCAAGGAGGTCTGAGATTGTTGGGTTTTAAGTTTTGGTTTATTCATTCACATCCTCCTATTCATTTTGATTTCAACCGGCTTCTCATATCCAGATCCCCACTGGTGTTTACCATTTCCATCTTCATTCTTATTTCAAGTCCCAAGATTATGGGGTTGTGGTGGTGGTGGCCTATAACTTGTCATAATTTCTAGGGCTCAAGCTTCTAAAGCCAGAGCTGACTACAGCCGTTTCTAAGAGGTTTAGTGGAAATGATCCAGTTTATTTGTCTTACCTTGTTTGAATATATTTATATGTTGTGGATTTACTTTCTCCCCTAGAGAAGCGTCTGCCTCACGAGATCCGACTAACATTTTAGACTCCAGTGATTGAAGAATGTGGAACTTGCCCTGATTCCCACTACCAAGAAGTTTCCGACAGCCTCAAGGGCTAAATTCATGGTGAAAGTTGCTCTCCCCCTGAACTCCGAATAAGATGTCCCTTTTGTTCGTATGAAAAGAGTGTTGTGAAAATATCAGGCTTTGTTTTTGTTACTCTTAATGCCTCACACGTAACGATAGACTAGATTTCGGTATTGGAAAAAGACTTACTCGTCCGTGGCTGCAGTCCATAAGAAAACTCTTTTAACTCAGCTATTATTCTACTAAGAGAGCCGCACTTCCGCAATTTGGGATCATTAGCTCCGGGTTTTAGTGGGGAGTGTTTCTCTGTTGCAAAAATTTTGGGTGCAGTCCCCCATCCTTGGCTCTTTAGTAGTTAGGATCATTTCTTCCCTGTTTCACTAATGTTCAGCTCTAAACGAGGAAAGGATAAAGTTTCTCAAAAAAAAGCAAGGGCTGGTGGTGGGGAAAGTATGTGAAGTAGTTGTGGAATCTATAATGTTAAATATAGAGGTTGCTACCAAAAGAGAAGTACATTCGAGGCTGGGACATAATCAACAAAGTTAGTCTTGAGCTAGGGTAGAATAAATGGCCGTCGTTATAAAGTTATATTGATATAGAATTGGACAACTTGAGCAACTTCTTTTGCTCGGATGTACTTTTCGGGACTCAGTCTCAAACTGTGGGAAGTTGAAAAGCGAACTGCCTCGTTATCTTATACCCACTGCTTTCAGTTTCAAGCCATTTTCTAGTGGCAGAATGTGTGCCATCGCCATCCCATATGAAATATACCTAGAACAGGCCAGGCCAAGACGGCTCAAGTGCCCTCACCTTACCAAAATCTCAGAGGAAAAGAAAGTCATCCATTTTGTTCAAGCATCTCAAAATAGCTCTAGTTTAGATAACAAATTCATCCACTACAGACCTGACCTCAAGGATAGGCCCCTTCGACCTGAGAACACATGTAGTAAAATAAGTACCATACACAAAATTCTTCTCATTATCTCTTATTATCTAGAGACTCGTTGCTTGCCTCATACTGATCTACAATCTACATGCATCCACCTCATTAAAACAGAATGACTTCCCGGACGCAAAAACGTTAGCCCATTTCCACATGACTGCATGCGAGAAACTAAAAAAAATCTTTTACGAGGCAATCATGCAAGTCAACATGCTCCAAATTTTAACCCACGTCCTTGTTATAAGTATCCTCATATGTGCAAAAATTCAGCGTATAGTCCCCAAATGTCTTGTAAGGAAAAAAATCTCCCCATATTTTACAGGATTGACAGATTAAGCAAAGTAAAAAAACATTGGTGAATTTTCTAAAGATTTACTCATTTTACTTCCTTCCTTTAAGGATCGATTAGTCTTCCAAAAGAAGTCTACAGGGAGGTGGAATGCTGGACTCATTCCACCAAGGGAGAAAATAGTTGAATCAAGTATTGATGGAGAAAGTGGCGATAAAAAAGAAGGAAGGGAGGGATAGGTCAATATTGACTCAGAAATTCGAATCTGATTATACTCATACTGATGGGAAGAATGGTGGAGTCCTCCTCCATTGCAATTCCAGTCCACGGGAAGAAGCTCATTATTGAAGACTCTTGGGATATTAGGTGGCTCTCTTGGGACCTACCAAATCCCTTCCCCTCCAAATCAATGAAGATTGATCACTCTCACTTTCTCCTGTCTACTTTATAACGCTCTCTCCCTACCCTCAAGTGTCCCTGCAGCCACCCCTATAGACTAACAGACCCGGGAAGCTAATAATACCACCAATTCCTCCAATCAATATGTACCACGTATCTCATTTAATCATGCTCATAGGCGACGGAGGCAGTTTCCTTATCGTTTTGTTCATGTTCGGGACGAAGTTCATCCCAAGATCACCACAAATTATCTGTCACTGCTTGGCTTGGAATTTAAGAGAGCTTGATTATTTCTAACGGAGGGGACTTTTCATGCAGTTTTCGAGGGAAAGGGTTAGTTTAAAGTTTGGACAGGTTGAATTTAATGAAGTTTGTTTTAAAATGCATGACATCTTTCTTGGTGATGCATTTTGCCAGTAAGAGGGGAACATAAGGTTGAAGATGAAGTTCTTGAAGGTTTCATTGCGCCA